>OX393580.1:52519889-52660518 GCA_947652605.1 Elmis aenea | reverse complement strand
GTCGCTGCTGGAACGCTTTAACGACATCCTTGACTGTTAATGGCATTTGTACGTATTGCGTTCACAGAAATTTGCGCACCGATAGCGTTAACATCTTAAGAAACCAGTACTAAATAGGGTTGAGAGGGCAATGCATAGCTAGCAGCGCTAGCAGAGGCCACGTTAGTTGTAAAGAGCGCATGCGCGTAATAATCCCAGCGTAGTTCTTGTCCTAATCTATGTACTGTTTTGAATGTCCGCAAACTAGTCCAAAAGTAGTTCGAGTACAGCAGGAATAGCAGACTAACCGTCCGGTGAACTATCAGAAGCACTGCTGAGCGCTGAGTTTTTTAAAAAAATAATCTAACCTGTAAAAAAACACCACTTATAACGATTGCCTTTAAAATTTCCTGCGAAAATAACTTGAGCCTTGAGGGTTGGTTACGGCAAGGACTTACATAAATTAATACACTTTTTCCAGTGACAAAGCAAAGTGAACCTTAAAAACTCTGTCCAAGTATGCATATTTATTGTTAGCATTCGAGAATTTATTCTGGCTTTAAATTTCGCGTATACGTGATCTCTGTAACTGAATTCCCTTCGTACAGCCAAGTAAACGGCGCCGCATTGTCTTTCTCTTATACGTTATACAAATGTAATTTTCTTTGTCGCTTTATCGTTCTTCAACCCGTGTTAATTAAAACGCAGATAACTAGATATATGTAACTAAAGCCATAAATGCCAAATTGTGACTATAATTTCTAGCTACGTTCGCGTTATTATAGGGTCGTAGGTGATATTAGAGCACACATATATAATTAATTAATTAAATTATGTAATCATTGGGGAAAACAATGCCTGAGAGACTTTTGTAAACGAAATTTAAATAAAAGTCATAATCTTGTACAAGAAATAGACAGTTCTGCGCCAAATCAGTAAATTATAATTTAAATTCCAAATCTTACTTCAAGCTACTTATCTTCATTTTAACTCTCATAATAACGTATTATTTTTATGACACGTAATACCACCGGGGCCGCCCCACAGCTATTTACTGGGTAGAATCATGATTATTAAGTAAAAACTTCTTTCCTAGCTTGGTAAACATTGTTTAAACTTAAACAACTTATGGTAGTATCAAATACTCAAAAATATTTAACGCATTTTGGGCCAGTCCTATTCTTCTGTTCATGGGTTTAGGAACATTCTTCGCCTCCACAATTCTTCGCCCACAATTCTTCGCCTCCACAATTCTTCGCCCACAATTCTTCGCCGCCACAATTTTTCGCCGCTTACAAGCATCACAAATATTATTTGTACATGTGATTGTTTTTATTCATAACGTAATTTTTACAGATTATTTTACATTAGCCTAAAGTTGTTTCTTGTATATTAATACTTCTTCTTTTAATATTATGTTTAAAAATTGCTACATAAATCGCGTATGTTGAGATTTTTAATCTTGTTTATATTATTATAGTATGAATAAAAATTAAATTAACCTAACCTGACCTGACCTGAACTAACCTAATGTAAAATAATCTGTAAAAATGACGTTATAAATAAAAACAATCACATTTACAAGCAAAATTTGTGAAATGCTTGTATGCTGCGAAAAATTGTGTAGGCTAAGAATTGTGGGCGAAGAATTGTGGAGGCGAAGAATTGTAGGCGAAGAATATTCTGGACACGTCTGTTCATATCCTCTTCTGCATCTCCTCGTGAATTTACCACACTGTCCAAATAACAGAGGTCATCTACTTCGTTTATTGTTTCCTCATTAAGGCGTATTTTTTTCTCCTTCGTTTATATGATTTAATAGTGGGGGCAGTTTTTCTGGAGTTTATTTTAAGTCCTGCCTTTTTAGCATCGTTGTTTAGTTTGGTTGTTTTTTGTTGCATCTGCTGTCTACTCGTTGTTATCAGGCATATGTCGTTGGCAAACTCTAAGTCTTCTAATTTTTATAAGATGTTTTAATGCCTGTTTTTTGTCTTCTGTCCTCATTATCCAGTCCACAACGACTATGAATAGCGTTGGTGATTGGACGCATCCTTGTCCAACTCCCTTGCTTATTATTATTTCCTGTGAATATGTCCTTCGTGTTCAAATATTGTTTTAGTATTTTCCACATTGCGGTTTCTATTTATTGAGTCGAAGGCTTTCTCAAAATTGATAAAATTTATGTAAACTGTTTCATCCATCTCAGTCATTTGTTCTACTATAATTCTTAGGATACATAAATGATCAATGCAGGCTCTGTTAGATCTGAATCCTGCTTGGTTTTCGCGCAGTTGTTCATTTAAAGGTTCTTTAATTCTCTCTAGAATAATTTTGGCCAGAAATTTACTAGTTACACAGAGCAGAGTAATTAATCTCCAGTTTCCTTTTTTTTTTTTTGGTAGTTTAATGATTATTCCTTCTCTTCATTCTTTGGGGATTTTTTCTTCTGCCATATTTTATTATTTAAAAGTACATATAATATTTCGACTGAGGCATCCATGTGTGCTTTTATTAGTTCTGTCGGACGTCGTCTATATTTCAAATTGTTTATTGCCTGTTTTATTTCTTCTTTTGTTAGTTCTTTCTTGGCCATATTCATCATTTCTTCTACATTCTCGGTATCCTCCACTACATCCTGTGTCTCGTCTGTTTGTTGGTACAATTCTGAAAAATATTCAACCCACCGTTTAATTATTTCTTTATTTGCAAAATACATTTCAGTTTCTTTTCCCCTTAGCTTTGTTGATTGTATGTTATGCCTCTTAGTTTTTTATTCTATTGCATAACTGAGGTCTTGTGTCTTGTGTTCTTGCTGCTTCCTCTGCTTTTTCAGCCATTTGTTCTATACATATCCTCTTATCTGGCCTAGCACTTTTCTTCACTTCTTTATTCTTCGGTGTATATTAATAACAATATTAATTGAAGTTACTTTTTAAAAGTCTGCTAAGCGGATATCGCTTAGATGTTATCGGCGTTCGTTAAAATAATCCAGAACGCAACATGATCTATAATTATAAGTATCTTGAACCTTGTAGAGTAGATGATACTTTGCCAACAAGGGTTATAGTTAGCCTCTTGTCGGAACTGATAACAACACTTGAGACACGATTCTCACATAAAGAAGTTGCCTCTATATTACAATGTTAGCTATAATATTGCGATGCATAACCAATAAAAACGAGCAATGGGGTAGTTTTCGAGTGAAAATCACTTTTTAAGCGCAAGGAACTACTTAGATTGAGAACATACAAATATTGGAAACGTTTTAAATCAACAAAACGTGAACACGAAGTGTTAGGATTTTTAAAACCGTCTCTATTTCTCGTTTTTTTTTTAGGCTTCTTCGTTAGACATTTAACGCTACACTAAAACCGTTCGGAAAGTCAATTATTTAAGTTTAATTGCATAATTATATTGTACAAAGTTTTGCAATAAAGTAAAACTTCACCGCTGCTAGCACCTGATGTCGCCCTGTTAAATAACTGTGAAGTCTCAAAGATAGTGAAGCGATTCTCGTAATTGTATTAGACCACCGCACTTCGGTAAAGGGTAGGCAGTTTCTGCTTAATCAAAAAAGTTGAAAAGCCGACGATTTGCATTTTAAATTGAAGGTGAGGCTCGTGTTGGAGATCAGCTTAATTTTATTTGCAAACAGAACAAACAAAATTAAATGTGGTGCAGTGAAATGATTAATAGATGTTGTGAAGTATGGTGATGGGTCGAAAATTCATTAGGGAAATTAAAAATTAGTGCTGTAAAACTTGTATTAATTAATAAAACATGCACTACTAACATTTTTTCAGTATTTTTAACGTTAAAAGCTAAATAGAATGAAAAGAATTCATTGCGTTATACAGGTAATTTTGTAGTTAAAAGATAAATGTTTAAATGACTTCCCCAGTAGCACAAAATATTGGGCCAACATTGGCTAAAAATTAACATACAATACTGGGAAAATATAGAGATGTCAACATTTTTTAATATTAATTTTAATTAATAATATTAATTTAAAAAAATCTGCTGATTTAAATCATGATTTAACCTTATTAGAAACCGATTAGAAGCCGATTACAAATATTTTTATAACTCTTCAAAGTTTTAAAACTTAATCAACTGAATATCTTTGGATTTTTTTTGAGAGACATTCAAAAGTTTTGCATTTGACTTTATTGTTTGTGGCAATGTTAAACAACATCAAAAAAATCTATGACTACCAATTTAGTCAGGAAACGATTAAATATATTTTTTACAGATCTTCAAAGTTTTCAAAAATTTGTATACCTACTCTTGAATTTTTTTTTGTCAAACATTCATACGAGTATATGACGCAATTGGCTATAGTGATTGTTCAAATGTTATATACAACATTTATACAATGCACAACTACCTACTACCAATTTATTCAAATACCAATTAAATATATTTATATACCTCTTCAAAAATTTGCCAATTATGTCAGATATAAATATGTACCTTAAATTTGTTGTATTTCTTTCCAAGGATCATGAATTTATCACTCCTCATTTCATCTATTAAATGAGCCACAAAAACACTTTTTAACACGAGTTGCACATACCTTCCTGTGAATTTTAAAACACACATTACATCCCCAGGAGGACTCCAAGAATGGTAAAGGTGGCATTAAATGAAATCTATTATTTATAGACGTTTGCATTTTGGGCGGTAGCGAGTAATTAAGTATTACAGTCTGGCGGGTTTTAATTATAAATCAAGGTAGTTTCAAAGTCTTCTGATACATGAGAGAATAGTTTATTTCGCTTTATTTTGAAATGACGTCTTTATATTCGGCAAATACTGCAACTTCAGTGTCCATAATGTGATAATAGTTCTTTGTCATGTCAAAGTGGAAGTTTTATGAATATAGAATTATTAAACTTAAAATGTTTGCGAACTGCTGGTGGTATTTTTCTTCTTTTTTCTTACTAGTTGGGCTTTAGCGTGTTCTAAATACCTTCGATTCACTTCTTAGTTTTTAAAAGCATTGGCTGTACATTCGTATAATACAACACATAATATTAAGAATGTTGCTATACTTATGGCATTTAAAGAAAGGACACAAATTGGAATACGTTATTTTAATGATAAAATGTGCATTAAACTAAATCAGTGTAGCAAAAGTACTTTTTGTTGATTGTCAGCCGCTAACTAGCAAGTTGTAGCGTTCCATATCTTATATGTAAAGCATATTTAAATAGATTTTGTATTTCAACTAAATTATTACTTTATTATGTAGTTAATTTTTGATTGTTCCAATAATCGAACGAAACCATATAATCTGGTTGACTGAAACAAATGTTCAAACAGTAAAATCATTCGCAAATTAAAAACAGTACTGAAAATAGGCATTGGGGCGACCTTTTTATTCATACATATTCATAAAATTGTATTACAGTCGTGAATATTGCCATCGACCGAGTCGGCTCTTGTTTTTGAATGTTTTACTTGTGTAGAGAGATGAATTTCAAAAATTTGTTGATTGATTTTAATGTAACAGAAAGCCGAGCTCAAAAACAGGACGCGTACATGTTGTGATTGCTTTTCCAGGTTGGTCACACTGAAATTACAGCTACAAAATGTTGTTTTATTGGAAATAGGATTTGCTAGATGTCGAAACCAGGCAAATACGAACTGAGCAGCTTACTATATGTTTTGAGTGAAGTTCTCAAAGCAAATTGATTTTTTTGGATTTCGGTATAATCACAAAGGTTTTGTAATTTTTTTGGGTATAATAAAGAACTTTTTTTAATTTGAGTTGTTGCCCGTAGAGGGCGTGGATAGTGAACAAATTAAACTATAGCAAACTATGGATATTTTATTATGTAAGCTTAATGGTCGCAAATATTTCTAGAGCATAAAATTTTATTAACTGTTGCCTTGCAGAGCTCAGCTGGATAACAGAATGTCGTGGTCATAAAAACAGTTTTTAACGTCTGCAGAAACGTGTAACAGGTGTAATGGTACTATTTGTTGTTTTAATTGAAATCTGAGCACACTACGAAAACACCTTAAAAAAACTATTATCTTAAAATCGTTGGAATTTTAAGTGTTTCATTTACTGATATGAATAAGTTTAGTTTAAACTCACTTATCTATTTATTAAGAAAGATCTTTCGTCGGGATGCAATACCAGTTAGTTAAGATACACAAATAAGATTGCAATGAATAAAGAAGTAAGTCTTAAAACTGATAAAGCGTTTGCACAAGAAATTTTTCGGGAAAAAATGATGTTGAATTAAACCTATTTACTTATATTTCAAGAGACTTTTTTGGCTAGAAAAACTCGCATACAATCAATCTGTGGTCTTGATGTTAAAGCAGCTTTATCCAATGATTTAATTAGGTTGGTTTTTGTATTAAACCAAGCATTTTAAAATCAGACAAGTAACAAAAACGGAAAAACGAGTCTTAAATATTTTAACTGGCTTCTATCAAATCAATTTTGTTGTCGTTCGTAAAACGCTTCACAAATAAAACAATAAAGCTTTGTGCCTGCAACAAACTAGAACATAAACAAACCCATTACTATTAATAACTACATTCAAATCTAATTTTCGATTATTTTAAAACCCAGGAGCATGAAACATTTCAAATAAAATTGTGCTCTTTAATGTCCGATCGTGTTGACGTAATTTAATGACGTTTGGTGTATGAGTTTTAAACAAAATTAAAGAGTTTTATAGACATTTTTATAATATCTAGTAAATAATGGCGACATAAAAGATATTTATGCGAATATCGTAATGGTATAAGGTTACCTCATATAAACCTACGCCGAGGACTAGCCAATACTAACGTTATAAGTTATTTGATGGTAGGTGATGAAACATTGCCAATATTATTAGGGATCTTATGAAAACCTAAATCAATACTAGAAAGGTATTGATTAAAATAAATCAGAAATATGATGATCCCTAAATTAGGGAAACCTCCCAACGTCCCCATGAAGTTTCATCTTACCGGCCAGTCTCATTGTTACCTGTTATATTGAAACTGTTCGAAAAGCTGTTGCTCAAAAGAATGAAACCGATAATTGAAGAAAAAGAACTAATTATCTCTCATCAATTTGGATTTAGAAATAAACATTCAACTATTGACCAAGTACATAGAATTACGAATGTCATAGAAAAAGCCCTACAAGAAAAGAAAGTTTGTTGTTCTATTATACCTATTTCTAGACGTAGCGCAGGCTTTCGACAAAGTGTGGCATGATGGTTTAAACCAGTGGTTTCCAACCTTTTTGTACCTTCGCCCTCCTTTTTCATAAAAAATTTTTTTGCCCCCCCTCACTTTTCGTAACAATCTAATTTCATAATAATGATGTAATGGGCTTCAAAACAATATACCATATTTTGTAAAAATAAAGTTTTTTTTTGTTTGTATTCAAAAATGATAGTTTGATAACAGCTGCGTGCCCCCCTTACAATAGTCTCGCGCCCCCCTAGGGGGGCGCGCCCCACAGGTTGGAAACCACTGGTTTAAACTATAAACTAATATCGCTCCTCCAAAAACAATACTCCCAAATTCTTCAGTCCTACATCTCAGCGATACACTTCAGACCAAAGCAAGAAGAATCTTATTCAGAACATAAAGAAATTAAAGCAGGAGTTCCACAAGGAAGCGTACTAGGTCCGGTCCTATACCTATTGTATACTTGTGCTATTCCAAAGTTAGAAAACAATACTATAGCGACCTTTGCCGACGACACGGCTATTTTAGCAGTAGGAAGAAACAATATTGAATCATCCGAGAAATTACAAGCAGCTGCCAATCATATCAACAACTGAACAAAAACATCGCGTATAAAATTAAAAGAAACTAAGTCAGTACATGTCAATTTTACCAACAAGAGAATTGAACATGTGCCAATCAACCTAAATAATAAACATTTTCCATACTCCAACACAGCAAAATACTTAGGTATTACATTGGACGCTAAGCTACGCTGGGCGGGCTCAAGTCAAGAAAAAAGGGAAGAAATAGGTATCAAATATAAAAAATGTACTGGCTAATCGGGAAGATATCCTCTCTGTCCCTACATAATAAACTTTTGCTGTACAAGCAAATTTTGAAGCCTCTATGGACATATGGGATACAGCTATGGGGATGCACCAAACACATTAATATTCAGATCATCCAGAGATTCCAGAACAAAACACTAAGGAACATCGCTGATGCACCTTGGTATTACGGAAATAGTGACATACATCGGGACCTCAACATGGACACTGTAACCGACACAATTAAGAAGTTTGCGCCACGAAGAAAGGCTCCATCAACATGTAAACGTCGAGGCGATCCAGCTCCTGGACACTACAGGATTAGTAAGACTCAAAAGGATTAAACCTTTTGAGTTAGTTTAAGCAAAACTTAAAAAGTAGAGACTGTGCGGTAGTGTGCACGTTAATAATTAGTGTGTTTATAATATATTAGGAAACTAAGGACTACTATTGGGTAAACCTTAGGATAAGTTTGAACATTATTAATTTAGGCTAGAATTAAATTGCTCATTGGTCTCAAAGACCAGATTGGATTGTTATAAATTCTATAAGGGTTAAAAATTAAAAAAAAACTTGTTTCTACGGATTTCTTGTTTTGCTCAAATTAATTTTAATGAGTTTTCACGGATTACTTAGTTACTTTTCGTGGACCATGGTTTGAAAAACGCTGGCTTAGGGTAACATTTTTATAACATACAGGGTGTCCCAGTTAACGTGAACAGCATGGGGATCTCGTTAACGGTAAGAGATACAGAGTTGGTTAAATGAGTCAAAATGATCTATGATTTGAGAGCAATTATTTCATTAAAAAAAAATCTTGAAAAAAATTAACAGTTTTTGCGCTATTCATTAAAAACAAAAAAATGACCTTTTCGATTTTTGCTTTTAACTTGCTTATTTAAAATCATACCCAAAATATTTTTCGACATTATTAGGACACTTTTTTGAGTAGATTTGATATTGGTTAATAAATTTTCCCTATCTTCATTTGTTTTTGTTATTTTAACATCAACTTTCTTATTTTAAATACGGGTCGTAGTTGGCTATGACACCATTAAATAGAGAATTTTTTTCTCGTTTCATTGATGTAGGGTTTGTTGGGTTTATCTTTAAAAATAAGCGAGTTATTGCAATATCATTGTATTTATTACATTTGATCAAAGTTGCCATTGGAAAACAAAAAAAACAAACAGCATAACTGTCAATTTATATCTGAGAAGTTGTGTTCGTGTTAATTAGTATAAAATAAGCGTAAAATTATCTATTATGGAAAAATTTACAAACGAAGAAAAATTTGACATGATCTCGTGCTACATATTAGCTCGAAAAAATACAAAAATTGCCGCTGATGCTTACTTGGAACGTTATCCTGAACGCCAACAACCCGGTGCTTCAATTTTTCGCCGGCTTGAATATAATTTAAAAACCTTTGGTGCATTTATAAAACCACAGAAAGAACCTAGACAAGTTGATGAAGATTTAGAACAACTTATTTTAAACCAGGTAACAGCAAATCCTGAAATGTCTGTAAGGGAAATTGAAACAACCATTGAAATACCGAAAACTTCAGCTCACAGAATTTTGAAAAAGCACCGTTTTCATCCCTACAAATACCACATCAGTCAAGGACTTCGAGAAGGAGATGCAGAAAGACGATTGAATTTCTGTAATTGGTACATCCGACAGTGCGCTAATATTGATCGGTTTCCTTTCCATGTTTTATGGACTGATGAAACACGTTTTACAAACAATGGCATTTTTAACAGGAATAACAATCATTTTTGGGCAACTGAAAATCCAAACAATATCCGTGAAGCTCGAAACCAAGAACGTTTTGGATTTAATGTGTGGTGTGGAATCATTGGCAAAAGAATAATTGGACCCATAATTTACAATGAAAATTTAAATAGCCAACGCTATTTAAATCTTCTTGTTGGAGATATCGAAAATGCCTTAGATAATACCTATTAATTTAAACCATCGTTTGTGGTTCCAGCAAGATGGGGCTCCACCGCATAATGCAAATGTGGTCACAGAATATTTAAACCACAGGTTTTTTAATCAGTGGATTGGAAACAAGGGACCTGTTTTATGGCCAGCACGTTCACCTGACTTAACCCCGATGGATTTTTTTCTTTGGGGTTATGTTAAAAATGCTCTGTATGGAAGACAGTTTAATACAAGTGATGAGTTAAGATTAGCTGTGTTAAGAACATTTAATCAAATAGATAGAAATATGCTTAGGAAAACGATATTATCTATAAAACGCAGAGCTCAAATTTGTATTGCCCATAGAGGGCTACACTTTGAACATAAGTTATAATTGTTATTTAGTGGTAATAAGTGAAATATCATAATTATTGTGCAAAAATGTAAAAAATTATCTTCAATTATTCCAATTTTTATTTTTTTGTAGGTATTTAAGTATTAGCATATTAATGCTGTTTTTTTTTGTTTTGTTTTCAATGGCAACTTTGATCAAATGTAATAAATACAATGATATTGCAATAACTCGCTTATTTTTAAAGATAAACCCAACAAACCCTACACCAATGAAACGAGAAAAAAATTCTCTATTTAATGGTGTCATAGCCAACTACGACCCGTATTTAAAATAAGAAAGTTGATGTTAAAATAACAAAAACAAATGAAGATAGGGAAAATTTATTAACCAATATCAAATCTACTCAAAAAAGTGTCCTAATAATGTCGAAAAATATTTTGGGTATGATTTTAAATAAGCAAGTTAAAAGCAAAAATCGAAAACGTCATTTTTTTGTTTTTAATGAATAGCGCAAAAACTGTTAATTTTTTTCAAGATTTTTTTTAATGAAATAATTGCTCTCAAATCATAGATCATTTTGACTCATTTAACCAACTCTGTATCTCTTACCGTTTACGAGATCCCCATGCTGTTCAAGTTAACTGGGACACCCTGTATATGTTGACCATTGCAAAACTTTTGAATTTTAGCCCGTAAAAATGTACGGACTTGTAAGTTTTTTCAAAACTATGCAGAGCTGTAAGTAATTGTTTAGCGCTTTTTTAAACAAACAAAAGGTTGAAATACATGTCTTAGGCGCTTAGGGTGTCTTTAAATTTCCAGAAAACATAAAGACCTCTGCAAAACTTTCGCACTCTTGCCATATAAATATGTTAGGGTAAATTTGGTACGTAAGTGGTTTCCATGGTAATAAAAATTCGCAAAACATATGAAGGGTTACGGGAGTCAATGTCACCACGTAGCCTAGTTCCCGGAGTATGCGGTATATAGGACACGCCGAGTTATTTTTAGCTCTACAGTGGCATCGATCGCTGGGGGGGAGTGTTGCGGCTATTTCAGGAACATCCCCTTAGTTGGCGGTGCAACATTCCATCTTTGCGAAATGCATGTCGGTCACGCGCCACACGAAAGCTCTGCATAGTTAACCGCTATTCAAGATTCGGAAATTGTTGAAAATAGTAACTCCGACGTCGCCACAACATACACACGACGGTTACGGCCCGGAGCGGAGAAAATTTTCGCGGTGCTCCTTTCCGAAAACTTGGTACGGAGTAGACTGCGACGGGTGCGTTAAATTCATTGCCCCCACATTACGGTGCAAAACTGGAGGACAAAAATAAAGCCGTGTATCATCCTAATATTTGATGTTAATATCACCACGAAATGTAATAGTTAACAAAAAATACGAATATGTACGACCAACTTTGATATTTCAATTCGTTATATACAGGGTGTCCCATATAGCATTTCCAGCATGGGGATCTCGCTTATTATAATAATTATAATCATGTTTGTCCTAAATATCCAAAAAGGCATAGAACATGTCACAATAATAATAATACACACACAGGGTGCACCACGACCCTGAGATTCTTCAATAACTCCTTTATTAATGAAAATATCAAAAAATATTTAATACAAATATTGTGCGAACTCATTTTCTACATAACCTAATATTATTTTCAAATATACAGAGTGTTTTGTTTGAGCGGCACATATGAAAATGTGATTTTTTTCAATAGAATACCTGTATATTTTTAAATTTTTGGATTCCTCTTAGAATTTACTTTAAAAAATGTATAAGGTTATATGGGTCTAAAGTCAACCGTTTTCGAAAAATTTACATCTTTATAAAAATTTTGAGCAACACAGCACTTTCAATTTTTTTTAACATTCGCGTTAGTTAAAAAAACAGTAACATTTTGTTTAAAAATTAGATTGACAATAGATTAATTGACACTTTGCTCTAGCTACTTTTAAAAAATATTATACAGGGTGTTTTTTACGCTTGGTTAAACTTGTGAAACTTTAAACATCGATAAGTCATTTTTCTTAAATGCAAGACTCTCTGTTTTTACATTTTCTTGTAGAGAATTTAATTGTCTTTCGAAATTATTAAGCATGTCCTATACCTAAAGTTGATATTTTTCGAGCTATCTCGATTTTTATAGTATTACTAAGGCAATTTAAATATTTTAAAGTCGGCCATGGAGGTAAGCCGTAATTTTTCAAAGAATTTTGAAACAAAAGATAATTGTTGTAGTTACTAATGTCAGTTTGACTTAAACTACAAAATTTGTGACAAAAATTGCTTTTTTCAATCGGAAAACCGTTTATTAATTCAAATCGTGTAGTGTGACAGTTTTGTAGTTTAAAGTATTAATTAAAACATTTTAATTACACAATTTGTACGAGTAAGATGAATTTCTCCACAGAAGAAATGGTCGATAAGATTTTGATTATGGATGAATGTCAGCGGAATTGCTTTTTAGCTGCACGTGTGTACCAAGAGCGATATCCAAATCGACGTCATCCACGCGAATTAGCATTTAAAAAATTAAAAACGCGATTTATAAACACCTGCAATGTCTCTTAATAAATCTTCACAATTATTTGAAGTTTCTGAAGCGGACTTCGAAATATAGGATGTCAAGGGAAAGTGCAGCGAGTCTTTTGCCTCCAAGAAGAAGGCATGGTACCGCCGCGGAATCAAAGAACTCGCTAAGCAAAAGTTCGAACCATCGTAGGATCTAATGGGCTTTGTTTTGAAGAATTATCTTATTTGTTGTAGTTATATTTGTTTCAAGTATTTATAAAAACGAAAAAACATGGTTTACCCTAGTAAATCTCTCAAACACTTAACAAATACACTATTTTTAATACAAATGTAAGAAAACAAGACGAAATACAACCCAAAGTCTTCTAATATAATTTTGCAAACTGTACTTAAAAAGCCCAGCTGTAATTGAGTTAGGAATGTCCCCAGGCCTCCGTAATAAGCAATCAATACTTTGGTTCAAAACCAACTAATCATAGCAATTTGTCTTTTACAACAAGACAGATACTTCTTGTTATCTTTATTGTTTTGCTTATTTTCTTTGCTTCGCGTTTCCTTCACTTTAATTTCAGTAAATAGCGCAGACTTTTTGAAACAAGGCGATATAGACTGTAATTGTACAACGAACACGAGGAGAGACAACGTTTCGGCGAATAAAAAAACTCCGTAATTTTTCACTTCAATTTCTGAATTTGTTTATGACATGTCTTGAGTTTGGAGCTTTATTGAGAAAAATTGTGTCTCGATTTGTGTCTGTGGAATGTTATTCTCGTGTTTGTTAACATTTCTGTCGTGTTTTACACATTTAATATCGACCTCTACAGCTTTTTAAGTTACAAATATTCTTTTAAGGTGGAGTGGGGTAAGTTCGGACCGGTTTTTGCTAAGTTCGACTTTAAACCCATTTATTTTCAAGTTATTTTATAAATAATTAACATGTATTGGTATCAACGCGGAGTGGAGTGTTAATACTCTCATTTGTATTGACAAAAACCCCAATTTTTCTTGGAAATTTTCATTTTTATAGAAAATTGTAAAAAATGTCAACTACTCCGAACTTGCCCCGCACATGGGGCAAGATCGTAACCAGTTGTTTAAAACGCGTTGAAGTCTTACTTCTCATGTTATGGGGCAAGATCGGAATTAGAATCAAACCAGCTACAAAATGCTTTTTACGGAATTAAAATAAGTTGCTTTGCTTAAAAGTTACACATTTATAAAGATAGAAAGGTTTTACTTGTGTAGAAAAAGAAGTTTATTCAAATAAAAGAACCATAAATAAATCAACTAAATATTTATAACAAATGCTACAAGTTTGAAAAATAAAAAAATAAAATTTTTAAATTGTTAATGTTATTTTTCACATTATTACTCATCACTACATCGTTCGCATTCATATTGCATCTTCTTTGACCCTTTGTTACAGATTCCACACACCCACTCCATACAAGTTATGCATTGAATCCATTCTCTTTTATCAATGTAATATTGGAAATCACAATGGCAGATTGTACATAAGTTTTTTTTTTTTTTTTTGAAGAGGTTCTCGTTGTGTTTGATACAGTTACGGATTTTTCTTTAAGCTGCTTTTCTGTAATCAACCTATTCTTCACTTCTTCTGCGGTAATCACCTCAGCTCCTTTCGCAACTCTTTTTCTTTTGAGTGTTTGGTTTAAAGTTTGTCTTTACAGTTTCAAATAGTAGATTTTCGAATGGGACTGATGTTGAAGGTTGAGAACTATCACATAATTCAAAAGGAGAACTGTTTCTTGAAGATTGTGGTAACATTGCAGGAGATCTTTCTTCATTTCAGCTATACAACTGCGGTCTTACCCCGCTGCATGCTCCGAACTTGCCCCGTGCACAAATATTTTCGGGGCAAGACCAGAGTAGTGTATTTCTCAGTAAATTTCAAAAAATTAATAGAATTTATTTATTTAATGTAAACTTTAAACAATGTTCTTCATACTTACCAAATATAAGCGCACAAGACACAAAATTTTGCTTAAAAATGACGGCACTTTGTTGGACGACTCAATTGTAGATGTGTACTGCACAAGGAGTTGCACTTTATAATTGACATATAAACAAGAAATTTCCCTCGTAAATGATAGACATCTATGTCGATCACTTCATAATAACCAAATACAGCTTTCTACCAATTAGTTATTACAATTTAACTTCTATTGGAATAAAGTCAGGCCGTTTACGATCTTGCCCCGTTTACGATCTTACCGCATTCCACCTTATATGGTTTTTAAAATTAAAGCTGCCTGCAATAGGATTTACATAACTGTGTAACATGTTCTTAAGATTATTTTATGCAAAAAACGCTCCAAAAATAGTTCCATCTGCAATAAAAAGCTAATTTACCATTCTAGACAAACCTTAGCAAGTCTCCCCCATCCCAGTTTTTCTCCCTGATCTATCATTTCTTTCGTCATTTTAATTTTTTCTTTTTCCATTAATTTCCTTGTTTTACTTATAATCACTATGTCTCCGCATATGCTATGATTTTTCCATCACCTGTTCGAAGGTTACCTTTATTCACTTTTCTTAGTACGTGCTCCATTGCCAGGTTAAATAGAGTGGTTGATAGGGAGTCTCCTTGTTTTAGTCCTTTGTTAACCACCATCTCTTCTGTCTTCTGTAGCTCTTTTCTGAGTTCTGATACTAATGGCAGTCCTTTTCATTATCATTACAATTATTTTTCTTAGTTTCTCTGATAAACCTAATTCTTTCAGTGCCGACATGAGTTGTTTTCTTTTTATAGTCAAATGCCTGTTCGAAGTCTATGAAGAGCATTTCTAGATCTACTTTATGCTCATATGTTTTTTCCATTATTTGCTTTATAGTATGAGCTGCATCAACGGTTGATTTTCTTTGCGTAAATCCATATTGGTATTGTCCAAATATATTTCTTGTTTTCTTGGCTAACCTCCTTTGTATTATTGACGATAAGATTTTATAGGCTACATTAAGTAAGGTTATCCCTCGGTAATTTTTACATAATTCTTGGTCACCTTTTTATATGTAATGTTACTATTTGCCCACTCTCCCATTTCTTTGGCATTTCTTCTTCTTTCCATATTTTTCTAATTAGTAGATATACTTTTTCTTACAGTTTGTTACCTCCATATTTTAATAGTTCTACCTTGATGCCATCCGTTCCTGGTGCTTTGCCGTTCTTACTTTTATTTAAAACTTCAGTTACCTCTTCTCTTGTTGGTTCATCTGTTGTATCCCTTTCTTGATCACCTTCCTCTTCCATTAATTTTTCTTCGCCTAGGTCGGGGTCCGTTAGTAGCTCTTTAAAGTAATCTGTCCATACCTGTTTGTGTTCCTTAATCTTCCAGTATCACTGTCCCATTTCGATTCTTTATTCCATCGGTTTTACCTTGGTGTGTTTTGTTTTGTTCTTTAATTTTCTTGTAAAATGTTTTCGTGTTTTTGTATTAGACCTTTCTTGTTCATCTCTCTCATTTTATTATCTATCCATTCTCTCTTATTTTCATAGCTCCAAAAACACATAGTAAAGCTATGTACATCCTATTGCAAGACACCCAGTAAACAAATAGAAATAAAACAATGTTTAGAAAATGAAAAAAAAGAACAAGAAAACTTTAAAGAAAGCCAAGTTTTAAGTAATCAAACAAGGGATATAAAAACCACCAAGGGATTGTTACATAACAACCCCGATACATTATCAAATATCGTGAATCACTGCTAGCAAGTGTAAATAAAAAATTGAACGACTCCCGTCTGTAGGGTCCTTAGGGAGCGACCTTTGGTTACTAACTTATCTCCCATATTCAAACTTTGCAGTCTGAGGCCTAATGCGTTTTTATTCCCTGTCCCGAAACCGTAAGATACATTACGTTACGAGTATTAGCTATACACAAATTGTTTTCGCTTGAATAATAACAAAATCAAAGACAATTTGATAAGCATTAAGCTAATTTGAATCACTTATCGTTAAGGTAAGTTTTCAGCGAATTTCGCAACCTTAAAAGAGACATGCGTACAATAGGATGTATCATTTTGCTGTATGTTTGATGGTAATTAATTTTCAAGCTATATTGCTTTAAAAATTGAAGCCTGTATAATCCTACATACATTACTAGACTTTAAAAATATTAAATAACATATAAAACATACATTAAAAGCTAATGGTTAAACCTAAAAGCTTAAGTTTATCGAGTTTTGGCTTAAAATAATATAGCTCACATATATGTATACTCCTTAATAATTTTAAGCTTCTACCGTCTTAGATCTTGCCGTATCTAACACAAAATCGTTCAATGGTTTTATTAATGTTAAAAGAAGTTGGTTCGCCTTAAAATTCGCAAATTTGCGTACCAATCTCTTCAACATAAGCAAAACAGGAGCTTAAAAGTACGTATCATAATTGTAAACGTGCCCAATGGAAGCGTTCTCCTTAGCCATTCTAATTGTGCATATGTTAACGTTTTAATATTGCCAAGAGAACAAAGAAACTTATTTATAACGCACTCCTTTCAAAGCGATTACAGAGCCTGCTGTGCGTTGAATCAGAAATAAACAACAAACGAATTTTTTTGCAGCTCGAAGAATGAAAAGGTTCGTGTGGCATTTTCTTTGGCGTTAATATTTAAACGTAACAAATTATTTGCCACTTGAGTTCAGGCACAAAGAGATTTTTAAACTATCTCTCATGTAGTTTTGGGTTAGTATCGTGGAAAAACTGTTGTTATTTGAAACTATTTAACGTTTCAAATTCTAAAGATTACAATAAAAAGCACTGCAGCATTTAATTCAGTTAAATGCAACTTACAACATTAGCTCATAAAACAAATTTGATTGACTTAAGCTAATGTTTCTAGCCATGATATTTACGGTTGAATAATTTTTTTGTAAACCACGAATAATTCGCATTAAACCTGGGTGGTTGTTTTGATAATAAAGTGATAGTACACAAAGTAAATTTAAAAGAAGTCGCTGGCTTAAGGCTAAAAACCAAACGACCATTATTTATACAAATGCGACGTTTTTTGGCGGCTTACTTGCGGTAATCCCGTTGCTCCAGTCAACAACATGAAGACATTTCTAGCTTAAAATACAGTTGTACAATCCGTATACATTTAGGAATGCCGCCAGCGTTACTTTGATGTATCGGGGAATTCGCAGATCGGTCTAATAACCCCGATTTAATGGAGATAATATGGAATTATGGTATTCAAACGCACGCGGAAACTAAAATACATCTTTTGGCCCTAGGATCACGCTCTAGTGAAGAACAATTTAATTTGGATAATGTGATTGAATAATGAGAGAAGCGAGGAAGAAAAATAATTTCCATGCCGTTAATTTTAAAAGAGATCTCACGAAATACATTATAATGAATAATAAAAACGCGCTGGTGTGCACAAAAAATGATTTTCCTCATACAGGGTGACAATAATCTACGTAAACTTTGTTATTATAAGAGTCACATTTTTTTTTTTAATTTAAAATTTGCAATGCACCTAATCCTATAAATTAATAAACATTTGACTTTAACCTAATTTGCTACGTTTATTTTTGAGTCTGGATGTCGCCAGTGGTCAATCCTAGTAACGATTACAATCTAATCACTACACTACTGTGACTATATAGCACTGTACTCTGCTTTTGTACACTTTCAGTCTACACACGTTCAAAGGGTTTAATCCTTTTGAGCTTACGCACTAGTTTTTGATTATCAAGAAGTTGGAACACTTTAATGTTGGAGTGTCTGTCGAGCTTCTCCTCATGGCTTTTGGCAGCTTTTTGTTCATACATATATTTTATTAATTGCGCTTTAGAGATTTTCTGTTGTTTCTTCTATGGTTGCTTCTGTAGTTAGAACTGCGGTGTCGTCAGCAAATGTGGCGAGTTTTATGTTTTGTGTTTCTGGAATGGCATGTGTATACAGCAGGTACAATACCGGTCCAAGGACACTTCCTTGAGGTACACCTGCTTTTATAAACTTAAGTTCTGAGTATTCGTTTTCCATTTTGACCTTCAACGTTCGCTGAGACATATATGACTGCAGGAGCTGACTATATTGAACAGGGACCATTTTCTTTAATTTCACTAGTAATCCTTTATGCCACACTTTGTCAAATGCTTAAGCAACATCGAGGAATGTTGCCGAACAAAGTTTCTTCTCTTCTAAGGACTTCTCTATGTCACCCTGTATAGTGTCCTGTTCAATATTTACCAGCACTAAAACTGCAAAGCAGCATTGGCAGTTTCCTTTTCATTCTTATCAAATATTCACTCCGCTACTGCAAATTTAAGCTTGTCGCTGTTGTATGTATTAGCAGTCTAAATCAGACGTCTGATTGAGAGGGTGGGACGCTGCTCAACGGCCTGTAATGGGGAAACCGAAAAAGGGAAGCAATCGTCGTATTAGGGGAAGCATTAGAGAGGTTAGATGTTATTTTTATCGATGGTGTCATTCCTGAAACGTTTCTTATCTCATCCAAGCGGCTTCATATACGCTAACATGCAATTCCTTAGTATCATCTGTCAAAATTTGACAACGTATAAACGCTAATCTCTTGAGCGTCTTACAGCTATTGGACGGAAAATTGTTTCTCTTTTGAAAGAAACGATTATTTCCACAAAATGTGCTTTGTAAATGTACATAAACGCATTCATGTTAATAGGCATTTTTATAATGAAAAATTAGTAGAAATAGGTTTAGCAAATGGCAGTAACTTCGCCAATTTTTGGAATTTTTATTGAATTTTCAAAGAATATAACTAAAAGGTTATACTATCGAATACAGATATTTTAAAAAATCTGTTTTTTAACCTACCTAGGTGTATGTAGCTCCTTAAATAATTCCCAGGATTGTATCCTTTTTAATTAAAAAGAATAATAAAAAACATAATTTACAATGGTAAAATTTTATCAATACAAACGTGTTTATCGTCTGGCAATGGTTTGTTGCTAATGGAAAGCCGAAAAGCGATCAGTCATTCGGCGACAGATTGCAATTGTGGACGGTCAGACTTTTATTAATAGAATAAGTCGACAATTGTTTTAGCTTTTTTCCTTCTTTTACTCGTGCGCTTCGCCTGACCTGGGTCGCTTTTACAAAGAACCCGCCTAGACCGGGGGGATAAATACTACGTAAGTTAGACAGCAAATCGTTTAATTAGTGGAAAAGTTTCAGTAACCCATTTTTTTAAATGGGACGGCTAAAAGTACATTCCTGTTAACTTTTACTATTATTTGTATTACGCCGTATTCGGCATCGAAGAAATAAAAGGTTAAAATACCAACCACAGCGTATTCCGTGAAAACAAACTTTAATATCGCCGAGACTGAGCAGATAAGGACAATTCAAAGCAGTTCTGGGAGATGTTGTATGTATCTCGTCAAAGTAAACAACACAAGGAATGATTCCAATCACACCTTTTAAATTCCTTTAGGAACAAATAAGAATTCCCAAACGGTATTACCCTTAAAATAACTTACACAAATACAAAAGGCTTCCGCACCGTTTTTGGCTTCATATATTAACATAGGTTTACACATAAAGAGTAGCTAATTGTAAAATTTAAACGGTTTGTGAATGTTTTGGAATCCTCAAATGAACTGGTTGCTAGGCAGGGTTGGCTGCCCACTGGGTAACCCAATAAAACCTGGGTGGGTTTTATTGGGTGGGTTTAATTGGGGAAAACCCGCCCGGTTTTTTTTAGATTATATGTTTATTATATTAAATTTAAATATTTTTTTTAAATAGGCATATAATGTAGATACCCATAATTTAATCATTTTATACTTTTATATATATGTAATTCATTATACATATAATAAGAAACAGTGAAAAATAAATATTTATGTAATTTTTAGTAAATTATTTATTTAAGACAAATCAATTTATATATAATAAAAAATAAAGTTATATCTAACTTACATTATATTATTTATTTATATAATATCTACTAATGTACAAATAATTTATTAAACATACCTATAGTTCAAATAGAATAATAAATTTGATATTTAAAGTAAAACATAATTATAATAATACCAACTACAACTATTAATTGTTACCAATCTGCTGGTTCTAACCTTAAGTATCTGTATATCTGGACTAATTTCAGGGCTTTTTAGAACCCTAGTTTATTTCTTAGTTTATTCCAGCTCAGGCCATATGTGGAAAATATACGTTCAATTGATGCAGAACTCGCAGGACAATTGTGCAGCGAAATAAAAAAATCGCAAAAATCCATGGGCAATTTTGGGTTTTTTGCACTTTTAACTTTTAATATCTTCCACCATTTTGAAGCACTAAATTTATCGATTACATCGCGGCGAAACATCGATTTTGGGAAGTAATCAGTATCTTGAATTTTAAACGCTAAAAAATAAGTCAGGAAATTTGGATGTTTTTTCATCAGCCATTCTTCTGCAATGAGTTCATCTTCGCTGCTTAGTGATTTTCCCAAATAATTTGGGTCCATAATATTTGCTAAGTAATGTGCCGGTGTTAATGCACTCTGCATTCGTTTTTTAATTAATGGTTTGATTTTTGGCGTTGATAGTATTTCATTATTTATTAAACCGTACCAAATTTCAACGGCAATAGACAAAGAAACATCATTTTGTAATGCATCTAAAGCTTTTGATAAGATTGAAAACATCTGTAAAATATTGCAGGCATCCGAATACAATCCACCATTATTTAGTATTTTATGAATGCTATTATCGCATTCGGAATAATGTTCAGATCTAATTATAATTACTTTAAAACAAAACCTGTCATATAGGTTCACACATATTAGTATAATAGGCTTACCTAATTCAGGTAGAAGTCACCTTTTGTATATAATTTTAAATTACTTATTGCTAGAATCGTTTACAGTTAATACCAGGTAGAGCTTCACAGGCAACAATCTTTAAGGTTGTCACAATATGATTCGTACAAAACGACAAAATAATGTTTGGGATCAAAAATATTTACAAATTTTGTAATACTTATAACTTTTCTGCTATATCTCATAGCCACGGAGAAAAATTCATCTAAAAAAAGTTAAAAGTTCTCAATAGCGAGCGTCGAATTCTGGACACCCTGTATATGAAGCTAGACATTTAAAAAAAGATTGTCCTTAAAAACGTTTTATTTCGGTCGCAAACATTCAATTTATGCAAAAATTTGCGAAGGCATACGTTGTGGGACAGCCGTAAGTACATTGCGATGTATAGTGAATGCAAACAAATACATTTTTGTGTGATACATTTTTTTAAACCCACTGGGTTTTATTGATTAAACCCGGGTTTTTGCCAACCCTGTTGCTTCGATCGATGCGTTGTATTTATTTTGGTTTGTTACACTTTGTTGTGCTACCTATATGTTTTTGTTTTAAATAAATATGGATATTTTATGTAAATACAAACAAAAATTCTGCATATGATATACTAATTTCATTTAATATCATTAATATAGAGTATATTAAAATTACATTCGCTTCAAATATTTGCGTGTTATTCTCACACACTCCCCTGATATCCATGGGTGTTCGTCGAACGTGGCACGCAATTTTTAGCAAAGTATTAATGCGGCTTCCTTAATCAAATCGCGTAGTTTGCGATATTTATGTGGCGGGATCAAATGTTTTTTTTACTATAAAATATGTCAGACTGGCGATAGTCAGCTTTTTATTATGAAATAACATGGTATACCTTTTCTTTATTAATTCTGATTTCTGATAGAGAATTAAATTCCAAATCCGATAGTGCATTAAAAAAATAAGCAAACATGGGAAAGTTTTTGAATTTGAACGTCATTCGATGGAGAATTTTCCACGATTTACAAAAACATAAGGTCTATAGGGGTTTCTTCTCTTAAAATAATAAAGTTGTAGGGCTGCGACAGTCAAACTGAATCACCCTGCATAGTTATAACTGAAAATGTAAGGTTTGATTTGACTATTACACTGTAGATTCAGCTCAAACTGTTACTTGCACGTATCTTTTTGAATCTACTTGGTAAAATATTCCATTACAGCAGGTGGACGTAAAACCATTTTTCCTGTTTAATTTTACAAGAGGCGATAAGGTCGCCCAGGAAAGGCAATACGTTGGGTCAGTAAGCTACAAAAAGAAACTAAATATATATTTAACACACTACTGATTGCCCTGAATTCGTAATACACACGCACGGTCCTCGAAATTTGTGAGATGTTTGAAGACGTAGTCAAGCTGTATTTATTGAAATACAGTTAATATTTCGCACAATTTTATTTTAACTATGTTCCAAGTAATTACCGTCAGCAATTAAACACTTTGCCGTTCTTATTTTCCATTCATAATGTTGCCCAAACCCGTTAAGCCACCAGAGGAAGCCACTTCGTACAGACCGGTTAGTCTTTTACCAATTCCCTCAAAAGTTTTTGAGAAAATACTATCGCAAAAACTACGACCTCTTCTGCAGATAAAAGAATTCATTCCGGTACACCAATTTGGATTTCGCCAAAATCACGCAACCATTGAACAAGTGCATAGAGTCCCAAGCAAAATTAGTCAAGACCTGGAAGAAAGACGGTTCTGCTCGGCAGCCTTCCTTGATATCACTCAAGCGTTCGACAAAATTTGGCACGAAGGCTTACTTTACTTAAGAAAAACCTACCACATCCATTTCAGCAAATCTTAAAATCCTATCTTACTGACAGATTTTTTTAAAGTAAAATTTAACCAGAAGCAAACTAATTTCGTTCCCATAACCTCTGGTGTGCCGCATGGAAGTGTACTCGGACCCGTCCTCTGTCTAACAGCATGGCCTTGTAACTCGAGACACATTTGCTATCTGCACTTTTTTGCTAAATTTCGAACTACATTTTAAGAGTTTTTATTGAATTTTAGGTAACTTGTGTTTGCTAAGCATTGACCGTTCAAAATTTCTTTCAAAGTATGTCGTTTTACAGTGTAGTTGTATTACTGTACATTACAAAACGACTATTTAAATAATTTTACAATTGTGTTGGGCACCAAAAAATATAATTTTAGATTTTTAATTAATTGTAAGTAAATGGTACCTATAGTATAAGATCAGTTTTAGTATGCTTTTTGTTTAGTTACGGGTTCTCTGTGAAATACCATGTATTAATAAAAAAAAGTGTGGTCTTTAAAAGTTTAAAAAGATCAATTCAGGCAAGTTATTAGTTTAAATCTATATGAAAATACGGATCATCTGCACTTAAAAGGATGTTGTTTCTTCGATATAATCGAATTTTTCAGTTAGGAGTTTAATCCTAATCAAATATCACCCAAATATTGGTGTAAATTTATTGATTTTACCACATAGGTTACTAAAATACATTAATTTTGCTATTTTAGTGTAACATTCTCTGGAATAATATGGAGGCAATAAATAAAATTGCCTCTCACAATATGGAAATTGGTTGTCAATTATGAATCTTCTTATGTAACACTACTTTATATATGTATGTTAAGTAATTTTACATCACTTTTGTAAATATGTAGTTCAAATTGGAAATTTACCATGATTTTCAATGGATTAATAATGCCAATGGTAAAACAGAAATACTTTTTATAGTGTAGTGCCAGTACTGATTATTATATCTACTGATGCCTCATTACCCTCGAGATTTTAATTTTTACACCATTACGGTAGACTAAAACTGCCGCCCCAAAAACAGTACCCCCTTCTAGCTGCGCCGCTGCCGACAAGAAATATGTTTGAAATATATAATAATAAACTCGTGTAAGAAATACATTTGGGAGATATAACTTTATACAATCCATAAAACAAAAGCAACATTACGTGTTTTTTCAAGTCGAACCGAATACATTTTTATCTGAAAAAATGAAATGAGGTAGCTATTTTCGATACAGTATATTCGAGAAAAAAATTCGGTAAACATTAATCATATTCAGTTGAAAAAACTTTCAATAGATTTCCCGATAAAGAGTGGAGTTGGTTGCCAAACGATGCTTTGTCTTAAGCTAAGTGAAGCTTCAAAAGTGTTTGATAAGGGTTAGACTTGACACAAGTGCGCCCTTCATTTAAATTGTTTTACAAGAAAAAACCAGTGTCACTTGCCACCGTCAATAAATTTAAATAACGGCGCTAACCTGAAACACTTCTTCCTAATTAATTTAAAAATAATTTATAATAACTCGCGTCTCTCACATCGCGAGCTGTTTCTTTCCCAAACAAAACTTTATCGCGAATTACTGCAACTCAACTGTGAACGCGATATTCGAAAAGTTTTCATTTTGTTCGGAATAATTCTGCAAAGTTAATTTTTTTCTGTTCGTTAATTGGGTTTTGATAAGTGAATTAAAACGAGTTTCAGCTCGTGAAGAAAGTTTTTGCCGTCTCGTACAATTTTCCCCATTACTTACTCTCATATATTAAGTTAATTCTGGAAATTTAGTGCTTTTCTCAAGTGAAACGCTTGATTATTAACGGAGAGATGTTAAAACAACATTTTAATAACATGCCCGACGAAACTTAATTAACGCTCAAAATTATCTCAGCAAATAATTCCCAACGGTGTGTCGTAATTTTGCGTAGTTACTTGTTTCGTTGAAAAAATCATTTAGTAATTACGTTGACGTGAAGAAGACTTGCCTAAACTGTGCCAGTAGTTAAGATATTTAATGCTATATTTCACATTTGGTACTAACTTGTAGACAAGTTGTTTGACGTTTAATGAAGTGTTTGCAAAGAATAAATTCGTTAGCTCTAATCCTCTTTGCAACACAGACTAAAACGTATACATTATTATTATTTTTTTAAAAATTGTGTTAAAGGACGCTTCGACATCTATAGTCACTAGCGTCCGGGAGGAGGGGGCGGGGAACAAGAAAACGGTGGATAAGGTAAGGGTAGGTGGAAGTACTGTCACAGCATTTGCCTCTAGTAGGTAGAGGGAACCACCTGAAACCTCTACGATGACAGACGGCCTTGGGATTCGAACCCACGACCTCCCGATAAACTCGGAAGGTTGCTTACCAACCAGCCACCGAGCTACATTTATCAGTTTTAGGGTTGACAACTTTTAATTTGTTCAAAAGCGTACAGAGATTTTAAAAAAAGTGGAGGGGTGACAAAATGCGCCGCATGCAATTTTTTTTTTAAATTTTGGAATTTAACCATGTTTTAGTGCAAAGTTATATTGTGTAGAGTACAGGGTGGTCCAAATTCGATGGGATTACATGGGTATCTCGTTTACCCCTTGTTTGTTTTTTTGTTTTCACAGCCTACTGTTTTTCTTTAAAAAAAAACTAAAATACCTTCGTAACTTGCGTATTATTGCAAATAAATACATCAACCCTCATACATTTGGTACGAGAAAAAAATAAGAAAATCAAATAGGCCAACTATAGGTTCCATTAAAAAAAAAATGCAAGTTTGTGTCATAACTATTTAACGGAGGGCTTAATTTTTTTTTTAGTGTAATCGAATTTAGCATAAAAATACTGTATAGAAACTTTTTCGATATTTACAACAATAACGGAGATATAACACATTATTAATATGACAAAAAAAACCTGTTTTTTCCAATAACTCAAAAACCGGAAATGATAGAAAGTTTTTGAAAACGGTTCTGAGTTTGTCTTAAAAAGTTGCACATTTTTGGTAAGTTAACCGTTTCTCCATCTTGAATATTCAGCGAGATACCGATGTAATCCCATCGAATTTGGGCCACCCTGTACTTTACCATAATCCAAAATTACAGTTTTAAGGCAGAACCTTTTCTGATTTAAAAAAATCAGATAGCCCCCCACTCAGCACGAAATTATTTTTAACAGAGGTAAAAACTTTTACTCATAATCTTCATTTAACTAAATAAACCCACACCCAATGCGTATATTGAGCAAAATTACAAAAAAGTATTATAAATAAAAAATTAATATAAATTCCAAAAAAGTCACACAAAATTCCAGCCAGAACTAAAAAAAACACGGGAAAACATTATATTTATATTTTTGTTGCTTGTTTTAATAGCTCATAGTTTTCATGATCAACACGCCTATATTTCTATGAGTCTCTACAGATGAATGCGTATAGTGTGCATATTAATATTTTCTTACGAAAACGCGTATGTACGCCACAAAAGCGTACAGTTGACAACTCTCCCTAATCAGTTTTCTAAACCATACAATCTGTTAAAAATAAATTGCAAATAAAAATGATCAATAATATGGTTAACTAATATGTAGATACCTAACTTCAAAACAACAAATAAGTGAAAAATCATAAATTATTATGAAATGCAATTTTTTTAAAACTTATGTGTTTTTTTTGTGTTTCAATTAAGTACCTACAGTTAGTTAATTTACGTAATGTTTTGTTTTGTTTTTCAACAGCCACTTTGCTTAAACTGAATAAATACAATAATATTGTAATAACTAAGGTATTTTTAAAGATAAACCTAACAACCCACTCATCAATGAAACGAGAAAAAAATTTGTTTTGAATGGTGTCACAGCCAACTACAACCCGTATTTAAAATAAGAAAGTTGATGTTAAAATAACAAAAACAAATGAAGGTACGTAAAATTATTAACAAATTTTAAATCTACTCAAAAAAGTGTCCTGATAATGTTGAAAAATATTTTGAGTATGATTTCAATTAAGCAAGTTATAAGAAAAAATCGAAAACGTCATTTTTTTGTTTTTTATGAATAGCGCAAAAACTGTCAACTTTTTTGAAGTTTTTTTTCGTAGAATAGCTGCCCCAAATCATACAACATTTTGACCAATTAAACCATATCTTTATCTCTTACCGTTTACAAGATTCCCAGACTGTTCACGATAACTGGGATTGTTGTTATTTTATGTTCAAATAGGTATTTATAATGTTTATCTCAACGACAAATTTAAAAAACTTGTACCAAATGAGTTTTAAAAGGTTTTACCCCTTGTTTTTTCTATTCACAGCCTTCCATATTAAAAAAAAAAACCTTCGTAACTTCGTAACTTGCGTATTATTGACAAGAACTACATCAACCCTTATATATTTAGAATGAGAAATAAATAAGGAATTTAAAACAGCCATAGCCGACTATAGCTTCCATTTAAAAAAAGGTAATTTTGTGTCATAACTTTATAACGGCGAGCGTATTTTTTTTAAATTATCGAATTTTATATGAAAATATCTAAAAATAATCTTTATAAAGTTTTTTAATATTTTAGGTGTAGCATATGCTAAATA
The DNA here is from genome assembly GCA_947652605.1 of Elmis aenea. Taxonomy (NCBI): domain Eukaryota; kingdom Metazoa; phylum Arthropoda; class Insecta; order Coleoptera; family Elmidae; genus Elmis; species Elmis aenea. The sequence continues at coordinate 52,632,477 of OX393580.1, read as the reverse complement.
GTTTATTAAAAAAATTAAATTATATCCAAGAAAACGTGTAAATGTACAGGGTGTTGTTTTAACCCTAGAAGCCCAATCATATTTTTGAGGCTATAAAGCCCAATCATACGTCAAAACGACGTACAATTATAAAAGAGCTCTATCTAAATAAACTTTACTGCAAATACTAGTTTTTTGTATGGTTTATGTGAAATACTTTCTATGTAAATAAAAAAACAGAAATTTAGAAAAAATATTAATTATTTAAACTCTGAAATGTTCACTTTAATTAAACATACAAAAAATGGAACGAAAACTGAGATCCTTGTAATTTTTTGTTATATACTACAAATTGTTTACAAAAATCAACTATTTATATTTTTTTATGAAAAACTAATCAACTCTTATCAAACATAAATCACTTAAGTCAAATATAATTCAGAAAATTCGAAAAGTGCAAAAGTTAACAAAGCCCAAACATACGTCATAACCACGTGAACATTGCGATAACAACAAAATGGCGGCACTTATCAAAGCGAGACTGCTGTCTCCTGTTAGCTCTGGGCATGCACCTAGTTGGCTCGGATGGTCACGGCGATCTAAGCAAGCATGCGAAAGAGATCGCGAATATGTGTTGGAGTGTACGTCAAAATGACGTAGATTGGGCTTCTAGGGTTAAAATAACAAAGCTGCATAATGGTTTGCTGAAATTAAATACTCCGTATTTTCAAAAATAATTAAACATTTTGCAGCCTGTGATGTTAAACAATATTTGTATAAAACTATTGTTTGTGTCTACTCCAATAACGACGCTATTAAATAATTTGTGTCAGATTTTTTTTGAAAAAAAAAATTGCAATAATTTGTTAAACATTAATTTTAGGTAGGTATAGGACAAGCCTAAAGTTTAAAAAAATTAATGTAATTATCTACCAGATAATGTACAACACGTGAAATATCAGGGTGTTGTTGCATATTGTTTTGCGTTAATATACGTCAATTTTGTCCATAAAATTATAAGCACCTTGTAAAAAGAACATTGAAGGAGTTTAAAAAGGCGTAGAAAAATAATTAACGAAAATTGTGGCTACTGGTGCATAACGAGTTTGGTATTAAAAAAAAAAAATTATGAGTTTGCAGCGAAGTACATCTGCCTTTGCTTTGTGTTGGTCAAGCTTCAAAACTTAACCATTTCCATACGGTCTTAATCATTATCCTGAGACTTCCTAAACGACTTACTCATCCACACGACATAATTATTGGCCATGCTCGGAAGACGAGATAAAAATCGACTCAATTTAAGAGAGCATCGCATTTTATTGACGATATATTTGATGTGTTTGCCAAAGTTATTGATACAATGGGGGCAAAGTGTAAATTCTGCATTCGTGCGTTTGCGCAGCTCCACCGAGTTAGTTCTGGTTTACACCAGAAGATCCCGTTTTGATTGACTTTCCACCCTCTCGAAACGAGGTTAAGCAGAACAGCAGAGAATGAAACGGACACGTGTTGATATTATATACGAATGACACTTTCATAGCTGCATTCATAAATTATCGTTTAAATAATATTTTTGCTTCGAAAGATCAAAGATTTGTAATTTAGACACTGCCGTTTTAATGAAGAATAATCCATTACAATCAAAACGTTGTTTAACACTTCTACAAACAATTAGGCCCATAATGAAATATTTGATTTTTTTTACATAAAAGATGTGTAGGGTATACAGGGTGGTGTTTTTTTCGATGCTCACCATTGCTATCTTGGAAACGGTAAGAGATACAAGGTCGGTTAAATTAGAGAAAAGTTGCACATTTTTATGGCGATTAAGAATCTGTAAAGAAATCCGGGATATTTTGATTCGTTTTTGATTTATTACAAAAAAACTGAAAAATGTGATTTTAGAAAAATATTATTATCTTCCCTACCATTGACGCTATTTCATTTAAACTTGGTAATTTTATGTTTTTGACCGTCCTGGGTTTGATGACGTCAACAGAAATTTTCTAAGCCTAGTTTTCAAGTTGCGATAGTCAACCTTTTTATTTCTCATATCCGTCATACTGGATTTTTGCACCATCAGACAGACAAAAAAATTAGCTTTTCAGATTGGTAACCAACAAAGCTTTTTTCTTTGAAAAAACTTGTTGAAATTTGAAAATTTGTATAAATAATCTATAAAATCGCGAATGTTCTAAAAAACAATTGAAATTATAATATAAATAAAAGCTACAGAACATTTTATTGGTCTAATGATAACGAAATTAAGATTGTTGGAAACATATTTAGAAGATATGTTAGGCGAATTGCCATTATTAACAATTCAAAATCATCAGTAGTTTCAGTAAGAAGGAGCTGGTCCTCACAACGCCCGAATTGTAAAAGGATATTAATTTAGTACACTTTCAAAATTCATGACTTGGTATGTTTGGTCCTGTTCATGGCCTCCGCGATCGCCATATTTAACGCCTATAGATTACTTTTACATTGATCTTGTTTATGCAAGTCTAACGGAATATATTGAACTTCTTCGCCGTAAAATCAAAAATGCTTTCGACTCTATTTCGAGACAAACTATCCTAAAGGCAGTGGACGAAATGAAGTTGAGGACTAACCACTACATCATACATAACGGCGCGCACATTAAACAATTTAAATCATAATTTATCTGGTGTTTTAAATTTATTGTCATTTCGTTATTTTATTAGACCTATAAAATGTTGTGTCACTTTTATTTATATTATAATTTCAATTGTTTTTCAGAAAATTCGCGATTTTATAGATTGTTTACACAAAGTTTCAAATTTCAACAAGTTTTTTGAAAGAAAAAAAGTATGTTGGTTACCAATCTGAAAAGCTAATTTTTTTGTCTGTCTGATGGTGTTAAAATCCAATATGGCGGCCATAAGAAATAAAAAAGTTGACTATCGCAACTTGAAATCTAGAAGGCTTAGAAAATTTCTGTTGACGTCATCAAACCCAGGACAGTCAAAAACATAGAGTTACTAAGTTTAAATGAAATAGCGTCAATGGTAGGGAAGATATTAATATTTTTCTAAAATCACATTTTTCAGTTTTTTTGTAATAAATCAAAAACGAATCAAAATATCCAGGATTTCTTTACAGATTCTTAATCGCCATAAAAATGTGCAACTTTTCTCTAATTTAACCGACCTTGTATCTCTTACCGTTTCCAAGATCCTATACCCTTGGTAAATGGAATTTTTTTATAAACTTTAAACAGCTATAAAAAACATTTTTAATCGGTTTCTAAACAAAATAATACGCGTTACGCATTGCATAAACGTTGTTTCACAGTTCCACAAACAATTAAGCTCATAACAAAATAATAATATAGACAACAATAAATTGTTCTAAAGAACTAAGAACATTGTGTTTGCAGCATTGTTCTGAGGGAGTTTATGTAACTAAACCATATATCTCTCTATTTCCATCCTGTTTTATATCACGTTTCTTGTTCCGACTTTTGGGCTATGTTTCTGAGTTGCCAGAAATTAATCATCTAAAAGAATTTATACGACTGGAAGGCCGATTCAACGCGTATTCCTCATTTCTTAAAGAGAAAGATCGGAAGCTTCGAAAAGGCCTTACAAAATTTTATCACACCCTTATCTCCATTCAATTTGTTTTCATCGTTAATCTGTCGCATAAAATATTTTATTAAAAGTTTAGCAAACCAATGGATTTTTACGCGGCGATAATTTTCACTACGCGCTCAAATTCGCTTCGAAAAGACCAAGCATTTCTTTATACTGTAATCGAAGCGGATTGTTCTAAAACGTTTTCATTTTGGATTACACTGGAGAGAGAGTTCGTTTCCAATTTTAAATCCCGTAGTATTTTGTTGCTAAACCGTTTTAACGTATTTAGATTGTTTTTTTCGTGTTGAAAAAGTGTTGGCAGTTTATCCACCGGAAGTATTTCACTAGTGATATCGATTTATGAATATATTTTTGTAAATTTGTAACGCTGAGATGTTGAATCGAGATGAACCGCCTAATAAAGCCCATCTATTCGTTTACTGGGCTAAATCCGACGTTTCGTATAAATTTAAAAGAGATACGGGGTGCTGTATCTTAAAAAAATACCGATTCATAAGCTCCCGGAAAGAAAATAAATGTTTTGCTTTTAATGCTGTTGTAACTCAAATATTTACATTATAAATAGGCTTTACATTTTTGGATGAATATTCATTAGTCTTTTAACAAAGAGCTGTTGTTTCAGGTATCATTTTAACACGGTAAAACTTTAAATTCGCTCTTATCAGGGATTTGTTTTGTGTTACAACGCAAAACAGTAAAACGTAAAAGAAATAAAGATAGTAGTTATCTGTGAAAATACCACGATATTGGGTATAATATTGTTTATGGAGCGCCCACAGTGGTCGAACTTGGAATTTAACACCATGAGAGGAAACAAAACTATAATTGGATTGCAGTTCAGTTTATTGATGTATTTCTTTAACCTAATTTGAGCTAACGTTGGGTAAATAATTGTTATTTAGGCTTTAAAAACGTGTGTATGAGGTTATTTGGATTTTTCCGTCGATAAATTGTAGCCTTTGAACTATTTTTAGGGAATTTTGAAACGTTTATATAGTGAAACAGTTGAGTTAAGGATAACTAACTCCCAGTGGGTCCAAATTGAGATTAAAAAAATTACATGAAAAATAGGAAAAGTGCAAAACTATACTTAAAAACTTGAAAGAGACCTAAAAATTATTTTTATTGGTTTCTGAACGAATTGTAATCGCTCTGCATTGTCTAAATATTGTTTAATTTTTCTTTAAAACAAAAAAACAAAGTGTAAAATTTTAACCAAAAACATTGTAAGGGTATTATGCACTTGGCAAATTTTGGTGAGCTGCAAATACATTTTCTATTTTTCTTTAAAGGAATTGGTAGACTTTATGCACTGCTCAAGTATTGTCAAATATTTTAACACACATAAAAACGTAGTGCAAAGTTTTCGACAAAAGTATTTCAAGGGTTTACAATTTTTTAAAGAACTAATGATAATTTCAATTGGTTTTCAAACAAATTTGTAGTCTTTATGCATTGCTAAAGGGTTATGAAATATATTTACGAACATAATAAACTAATTGAAATTTTTTTTTAACATTAACCAGAAAATGCAAGGGTGTTTTCATGGTAAATTTTTAAAAATTAAATTTTTTAAAACTGAAGTAATTGATGTCTAACTTATACAGCCTTCCTATAAACTCCAAATAACCCTTAGCTGGTCTAAATTAATACCAAAATAATTTCGTGAAATATGGAAAGGTGCACTTTTTTCGACAAAAAATCAATTTTTTTTAAACTTATGCAATTGGTGTAAAACTTAATAGACGCGTTATATATGCCCTAAGTACGAGGTAAGCGCCAAAATTTCCTGACCTGACACAGATCTCGGTATTGCAGGCGGGTCCAAATTTTTTAACACGTTGGTTTAAGTCATATTAGCCTTGGAAAAAACAAAAATGGATGTTACGTCAATCAGTTTTTTTATTACTGTCATTCGTTCATCACGATGTCAGAAATCACGAAAATAGAGTATCGAGCTGTTATAAAATTTCTTACTCGCGAAGGTCTTTCTTCTCAAAGCATCAAAGTTCGACTGAATGGGGTGTACGGGGACAATGCCCCGTCGTATTCTGTGGTAAAAGATTGGTCAAAACGGTTTCGAATAGGGCGAGAATCCTTGGAAGATGATGCAAGAACAAGAAGGATTTTCGGAAGACATGATTGCCCTAGTTGAGGAACTCGTTTTAGGCGATCGATGCTTGAAGGTAAAAAAACTATCAAAAATGTCGAGGCTTTCATTCGCCGAATCCTCCACGATCGGTTAGGCATGAATAAAGTTAGTGCCAGGTGCGTCCCCAAACATCTCTCAGCAGTCCAGCGTCAGCGTCGTGTTGAATTTGCTCGATCCTTTTTGGAGCTCTGTGGACAAAATCCTGTGGACGCGTTTAAGACAATTATTGTTACAGGGCATGAAACCATGGTTCTCTACTATGATCCTTTGTCTAAAAGGGAATCGATGGAATGGAGGCGAAAAGGAGAAGCACCCCCCAAGAAAGTTCAGCGTCTGTCAGTCGACAAAAAAGGTGATAACTACGATATTTTGGGATTGTGAGGGCATTCTTTTAATAGATTTTAAAGAACGCAACAGCACATTCAACGGGGAATATTATGCAGCACGTCTGTACAAATAACGACAAAATATTCAAGAAAAAAGACGTGGGAAACTGACCAGTTATTCAGGATACTTCGAAATAATTTGTAACATGAATTATTAGTTTATTACTAAAATAACAGTATTGTTTGATGATTTATTACAAATATTCCAGTACTTTTAATGATCATTTGCTACAGTGTTTCAGCTGCTTTAGTTTGGAAATATATTATTTAGTACAGCTACTCCGAAAGGTCAACTCAACTGCCATTAATTAAATTCAGTAATAATTCTCAGAAAAAAAACCTTTGACTTTGAGTTTGTTTAGCAAGTTTATAAAACCCCTTATTTCAAACGCAGCTTGTTTAATTCGTTGATTTATTCGAATATAAAGCAAATTTATGAACTTTGTGCATAGCTTTAAACTTCACTAACACACTCCCGTCTCGTAATACTTTGTTTAAAGTTTCAGCGCGTATTTATTTTGCATTGTGTTTATGGCCTGAGATACACGGCCCGTTTTTTATCGGCGTGTTTACATATTGTGTGAACTTTTTTTCATATGAAGCGAATTAAATTTTTAAGTTTCTGCATTGCGGTATTTAATATCAGAGGCTATTAACTGTGCGGGGGTTAAAACCCTTTGTGAATTATGTAGTTACAAGCATCTGACAGTGTCAGTAATGAAGTCACTTCCGACTAATTACTACATAAAGAGAGCTAAACTATTTTAGACTTGATACAACAACAAAAAATAAACATAATTTTGAAGGCAAAGTAGTTATTGGTTTCCTTTCAATAAGGGTTGCTAACTCTTGATTTTTCCAACTCAAACAGAGATCAACACAAAAAAAGTGGGGGTTAAGACAGAATGCGCCGGAGGCGATTTTTTTTTGAATTTTAGATGTTCAAACGTGTTTTAATAGAATATTTAATTTTTCGTGAAAAATGGAAAAGTACAAAGGCTATTTGCACTTTTTTCGACAAAAAAATCGATTTTCTTAAAACTAATGCAATTTGCTTTAAACTTGGTATACACGTTATTTATAGCCAAATTAAGGATTATTAGTCCTTAAATAGAATATTTAATTTTTCGTTAAAAATGGAAAAAGTACAAAGACTATAATAGTCTTTGCACTTTTTTCGAAAAAAAAAATGATTTTCTTAAAACTAATGCAATTTGCTTTAAACTTGGTATTCACGTTATTTATAGCCAAATTAAGGATGATTAGTCCTTAAATAGAATATTTAATTTTTCTTGAAAAATGGGAAAAGTACAAAGGCTCACTGAAATACAAATACATATATTCAAAAACGACCCGAAAAGCAATTTCCACAATAAAGAAACAGTCTTCGAATTGAATTCCCTTGTCCCTTATTCTCCAGATTTGATTCCTTCTGTTTACTTACTAAAAAATAATACTTGGCAGAATAAAAATTTTTATTAAATGAGTAGGTCTTAGCAATTTTAGAAGCTTATTTTTCTGATCTCGATGAAACACTCTACAAAAAGGGCACAATGAGGTTGGAACTGTTGGAACACAGCTGAAATAAATGCATTGGGCTCCTAGAACACCTAACCTCTTGAAATTTTTCGAAAATAAGATATGCATTGTATTCCTCTCTAAATGAGCTTTCCAACGATATGCCACTCGACATATCTTTACATTAAAAAAAAATATATTAGGGGTTGTTGTACCCCTCTGGATGAAGATATCCCAAAAGCAATACTGCTGAAATGTATAAGGCGAAAAACTAAAATCGACGTGTTTTCGCAGGTTTTACCGATATACTGTATTCCCAAGTTACAGAATTTATTCCAGTTAAAGTTTGCACCCTGTATGTGTTAAACGATTGTTTCTAAGCCAGGACTCAAACTTTCCAATCCACCCACGTATAACCACGCGGTGTTTGACCCTTGGGCCTTGATCTACCCAACCCATTCGCTGATAATTATTGTGTAAGAATATTAGCCGACGTATTAGTTAGTTAATATCTCTGGATATTTAGCTCTAAACAGTAATAACCTGGGGAAATACGTAATGTGGGACATATTGACGCTGTCGGCGCAAATGAGATGGCCCATCTCGGCTCACTTTACCCTATTACAATTTCGTAGAGCTGGGGGAAATCAAGGTTTCCTGCTAGGCTGCAAATGTGATAACACCTTCATCTGATTCTCGCTTTATAGGAGTTTTGTATATGTACATTTCGTTATTATTTCATGATTACAGTCGGATACGGATTTGCGAACGGCTGTAGCACCGCATTAGACATTACAGAATAATATATTTACGAAGATGCACACCTCAAAACGATTTCTTGTTGAAAACAAGCGACAAACGATCAATTAATTCATTTACGATTAAATAAACTCTCTCTCAGGACTCGCAGTAGATTCAGGTTAGTATGGTGAGCGCTTTATTGAACTGGACGTGACAAATTTTCGTAAACAGACGAATATAACCACAATTCGCATCGCTTAGATGGGGCGTCGTCCGTTTATTTGGGCCACTATTCCCATGTGTTTATTAGTTTAGCAATGCGCCATTTACTGAGTCCTTATGACTGAAAATCTAGAACGTTTTTAATTTAATAGCTGTGAACGCCAAGACTTGGGAGAGCTATTACTAAATCTGAAAAATCGTCATACCTACTTAACTAAATTAAGAAAGAATCACATAATCGACAACTGACAAAGATAAAGGGAGTTTTTTTGTGTAATTATTAAATAATTTTTAACTTTTTATACGCAGCAAAGTGTGCTAGGTCCAATCAATGGAAATTCACTGTATTCCTGGAAAATTTTTAGCAGACAGTATTTAAATGACCTAGATTTTTAGTTTATATTCTTTGTACGTGACTTTTATTGTAAATCTAACTTGTGGGCAAGCTTAATCGATATAAAATTTAGGCGCGTAGCTGCTAAAGAATTCAAAATTTGTTAAAATACCATCGGAAGAATTCAATTCGCTTTTTAGAAAGTATTTTCCTTAACTTTACATATTTTCATATAGATACATATTTTTTAGATACAGGGTGTTTCTTAAATATTGCAAAAAAGTCATGAGGTGATTCCTTATCGAAAGTTAATTGGTGACTTTTTTCCTTAAACGTCTCCTTTCGGAGTTACACCAACCTAAAGGGGAGCGGTAAAATTAGGTTTTTATTTTATTTCTCAAATTTGGATAAATGTAGGAGAATGATATTTGGTATATGTTTTGTACTTATCAAAAGGTTTTCCATAGTAATATTTTTAAATATCTCTCATCACAGGGGGCTGAAATGTGCGACCCCTGTTGATTTTTTTATCAGAACTTTTTGGTTGGTTAAAATTTTTTCTTAAAGCTTGATGTATTTGGAAACTCTTTTTATTGTTTAGTTTTTCCTGAAAAGCTGCAGTTTTTGACTGAAAAATAAAATAAGTAAATATGCAAAGTTAAATAATAAAACAAAATCTAAATAAATCAGGCTTTCAAAGATAATTTTTTAAATTGCAAAATTTCTAGCCTCCAAAAAGTTCTGATAAAAAAACCAACAGGGGTCGCACTTTTCAGCCCTTGTGAAGGTGGGAGATGATTAAAAATTTTACAATGGGAAACCTTTCCATAAGCATAAAACATCTACCAAATATCGTTTTCCTACATTTATCCAAATTTGAGAAATAAAATAAAAACCTACCGCTTCTCTTTAGGGGGGTATAATTCCGAAAGCAGACGTCTAAGGGAAATAATTAAATAACAGCCCCCCCTTAATTTTCGATAAGGAATTACCTCTTGAAGTTTTTCGCGATATTTAAGAAACACCCAGTATTGTTAACGAAAGGTTTTAACAGTTTTGTGTAGTAAATATTTCATTGACAAAAATGTAGTAATAGGAATAGATGATTAATGTAAAAAACGTTGCATTTGACAAAAAATCACTTAGTCTGTCAATGTTTTTTGTCATAAAACTTAGGTATATTACTTAAATCATTCACCTTAAACAAATCAATCGTCTATTGTACAGTTTTATGTATAAAACAAATAAATCACTTAAATTATAGAAGAGTCTTCATTATTTGCAGAGACAGCAATTAGTGTACTACAAAAATAAAACAGTCTGTGTAAACGGGAAACTCATCAAAAATTGGAATATGTTTAAGGTCTGTTTTCGTCATTGTAAACAAAATGTTCCTACTTAGGGTTTTTAGAAGGCTTTTATTGAATTTATTATGTTTAGGTTTTAGTTTTTTAATTTTAAAGACCAAAATAGCGTTACATGCTAGGTTAAAAAGGCTTTCATAAAGCGGGGGTACGTACCATTACAATAACTGGGGGGGGGGGGTTAGTATCATAATAAAGAGGGGTGCTACACGGATAAAATTAACAAGCGATGTGTTGTAGCCTCTATTAAATATAAAACCAGCAATTTTGCATCGCAGCATCTCTTTCAACATTCCACACTCGATGCACATTCCAAAATTGCCGGTTTTATACCGTCACGAAAAGCTGTAATCAAACAACTAGATAAAAAAAAACAAATTACAAAAGGGTAATAAAACAATATAATCGGGAAACGAATTTGGTAATTCAATGCCTACTCACATATCGCCGAGTTATCTGTGAACATTACAGAAATATGATGACGCAGTTGTAGTTTCGGCGCGATAACTAAACATGCATTAAATCGAGAGACCTCCATTCCACAACCCATTACTGGCACATTTAGTTATCGCCTAGTGTGTTTGTACATGATACATATTGGTTTTAAATGTGCGTAGGCTGGATTTTGGATCCCGAAAAGCCACAGATATTAATAAATGTAGGCGAAAATTTCTATGATACTACGATTAAAATTACGAAGCAACTAAAATACAGTGTGGCTTAAAAACGGTGAACTTTCATGGTTTTGCCATAACTTTTTTATTGCCTACTCAAATCAAGCAATTCTTGGCTTAAGTTAAAGTCGAAACTTAGGGCTATTGTGTAAAATATATATGTAAATTATAATTTTATTAAATCACTTTTAAAAAAAAAGCATCTATTTGAAAACGCTTTGGCTTAAAATATTTTAACCGTTTCGTTGCGGGAACCGTATTAAGCCGGTTTTATTTTTCGTGTCCCACGCGACGAAGACATGTAAGTGCCTTAATAATAGCCTTAAATTTGGTCTTATTAACACAAAACATCGCTGAATTCGAGTTGAAAATAGAGAAGTTATTAGCGATGACAAAATCTTCGTTGTTTTTGGACCACTTTGTATATCCACTAAAATTTTTGCTCTAAGCCAGAATATTGGGTCGTGTGCATAAAAGCAAGTAAAAGCTTTTGCTAGTGATTTTGCAAGTAAATACTCGGTTCCGTATGCATAAAAAGTTTAAGCATTTATCGGGAGTAGTATTTACTTAATTTTCAGTAAATACTTAAAAACCGTATGCATAACATGGAGTATTTACTTAAGACTTTAAGTAAGTACTAGTATAATCTCAAGACTGCCTCTCACCGTACTTATTTTCGCATCAGTCTTAATCATGGCGTTGTTCATGAGGGGTAAAGCTCCTAAAATCTATAAAAATCGACGAAATCACGATTCTCGACAATATCGTGCACTATTTAGGTTCGAAGAACGTCATGTCGAGTACCTGGCAGAAACATTCTTGGCTACGCGGACGAAACCAGAGGTGGTGCTCTTTCACGGAAGGAAAAAGTTGAGGTATTTTTAATATACGTAGGTGATCCCGGATTTCAGATAGGCGTTGGTGAGGATGTAGGTATTAATCAAAGTACAGTTAGCCGAACTGTAACAGAAGTTGCGTGCAAAATCTATACCAAACGCCAAGGCTGTATCAAATTTCCAAAAAATATGGGTAAAGTAGATAAAGCAGAAAGAAATTGTCAGATAAAATTTAATTTTCCGCGTTGTATAGGAGCTTTAGACACTGTACACACGTCGAAATATTCAGACCACCAGAGCACGCCGACAAATATATCAATAGAAAATCCAAGTCTTCTATTAACGTTCAAGTTACTTGTGATAGCAACGAATTATTTACGAGTGTTGATGCTACCAATCCAGGCTATACTCATGACAGTCGGGTGTTACGAAAATCTGGATTAGTTGAAAAGATTGCCTGTTATAACAGAAATGCAGTCATAATTGCCGACGCGGGATATGGGATCGCTCCGTGGATTATGACACCATACAGGAATCCTGATAATGATGTCCAAAAGCATTACAACAAAGTACATGCAAAAAACAGAGCTATTATTGAAAGACTCTTTGGATAAGTTAAGCGACGGTTTCCACTCTTAAATTCGGCTTGACTTTGCTATAATTCCGTCAGTTATCGTAAGTTGTTTTGTACTCCACAACGTAGCAAAGCACCTACCTAGGTGATAACACATTCGGTGAGGAAGATCAAGTTAACTTAGTGTCGAAGAGGAGGAAGGCCAAGAAGACGTTGAGAATAACATCAGGCGAGCTGGCATAAGGAAAAGAGAAAAGATCGCACAATTACTAATCGGTACTTAGTTGGGGAAAAAAATTGATCTAAAAGTTTATAATACTCCTAGTAAATTCTAAAAAGACACCATTTATTGTTTAGAACCTAAAATTATAAAAAAAATTTAATAACAATCAAATTATGATTTTAATTTGGACTGTTACAAACGTTATTCTTTTCTTGTGATTAACCATGACAATATTTGAATCATTAAGTAAAAGCTAGTAGTATTTAATTAAGATTTTCCAGCATTTGTTACCTAGTACTAGTAAAAGATTATGCATATGACATCTAGCATTTACTTTTACTTATACTTAATACTTATAAGTATTTACTTATTTTTATGCATACGGCCCATTGTTATCATTTTAATCAAAGCGACAGTGAAGTGCGGCTACATTCATGTAACTCTGTGGCAATACCCAGCCAGTGTTGACGCGTAAGCTGATAGATTCCACAAGGATATAAATAATTTTGCCTGTTTGATATTCAAATTGGTCTATTGTGCGCCACAAGGAGGCTGTCTCGTATGTTATCGATAGTACTGAACAAAAGTTTTTATGACTTTATTCCAACACTCGTGTAAAACTATTCCGATATTTTGTGTATAATCTAAGGGGATTCCTTAATATTTTTTAACAATACGCTATCAACAATAAATTCAAAAATATGCGCTTAAGTCAAATGGACAGGAGTACATTCTAGACTTTGCTTAAGACAATTTTTATTTTTAAATATATAATAAACATATCGTTTTATGGGTATGAAACTTATTTATTACTGTAGAGCTTTTATGATCTGTGGTAGTTTTATTTATAATGTTTTCTAAACCACAGCTTCGTTCTAGATCAAACATTTATTGTTTATGAAACTCATTATGTTGTCAATTTCCTTGTTTTGGTCTTTCATTACCTGTTTAATGTTATTTCTGTGTAGTTAACCCAAGGCATAACAACATCCTTTCTGATATGCTCGTAAAATTGAATTTTAAAACGGTTTAGCAAAGGTTTTAGTCGCGTTACTGCAGTTTCAACAAAATTTCAATTTTATTTGCAAGAAATTACATTACAGCATCTAAAGTTTCATTATAATACGAAGTTAATTACGCGCATAATTGATAACGTCAAAGTAATTTTTGCAGAAAAAGGTTCTTGTTGGTATGTAAAGAGATTACAACGAACGAAATGTTTGGATAAAATTTTAGTAATAATTTTTTGTAAGCAATTTTAATAGTTATGTATACAGGGTGCCAATTTTTCTAACCTGTTGTATGGGTAACTCCGTTAATATGAAAGATACTGAAACGTTTAAATTAGCAAATTTGTGCAGAATTTAAAGGGAAATCCGATGCCTTTTTCAAATTTGACCTATGTCATCAACTTTTTGAAATATTTTGAAAAAACTGAAAAAGGTCGATTTTTTCAAACTTGAATAATTCCGTAAGCATGTGAGCTAGAACAAAAATAAAAACTGGCTTTTATAGATATTTCTACGTGGATTTTAAATATGTTAACGAAATTCTCATAGCACTCTCGATTTCCGAGTTATAGCACAAACTTGCATTTATTTAAAATGGAAGTCATAGTTGGCTGTGGCCTTATTAAAAAGGTTTTTTTCTCGTTTCAATGATATAAGGTTTTCCAGGACTGATTTTAAAACATAATCAATTTACGCTATAAAAATAGCTTATTGGCAATGCTTTGTATCTTAATGATTTAAAAAGAAGATTAAATTACGTCCGATAGTTTTTAGAAGAAACAAATACTAACCCAAATTTTACTCACACAATTTTATTTACTGATGAAGCCAAATTCACAAATAATGGGATATTCAACAGATACAATTATATTTACTGGTCTCAAAATAATCCTCGCCGTATTATTAAAAGACGAGATCAGGATATGTTTTCGATAAATGTTTTGTGTGGTATCCTTAGTACAAAAATAATTAATCCATACTTGAATGAAAATGTAATTGGTGATCGGTATTTGTCATTTTTGCAAAATGAACTGGACAACATGTTAGATGGAGTTCCGTTGAATTTAGTGCAAAATTTTAATTAATTTCAACATGACGGTGCTCCTGCGCACAATTCAAGAACTATGTCTGATTATCTGTCTAATCTTTTCCCTAGATGGATTGGCAAAATGGCCCTGTGAGTTGGCCGGCAAGATCCCTGGATTTAACACCACTCGATTTTTTTTTGTGGGGTACGCTTAGAGATAAGGTGTATACCAAAATGCCTGATGTTTGATGGTTTCATCATGGGGGGGGGGGATTAATAAACGGTAAAAAGAGCCGAACGCCTTTTTTTAGCACATAATTTTCAGTGTTCCGCCTCTATAACGACTTATTGCGAACCTATAGGGAGGGGGGGTTCTGAACCCCCTGACCTCCCTTGCCTACGCCTCTGAGCTTGTGTTATAACTGGGAAATCAAGAGCGCTATGAAAATTTCGTTAACATATTTAAAATCTACGTAAAAATAACTATAAAAGCCAATTTTTATTTTTGTTCCACCTCATATGCTTACGGAATTATTCGAGTTTGAAAAGTCGACCTTTTTCAGTTTTTTCAAAATATTTCAAAAAGTTGATGACGTAGATCAAATTTGACCAACGTTTTGATAAACGTCAACTTGGAACTATAGAAGACGCGGTCCCAAACCCGGGAAGGAAGATTGTATCATGGACAATGGCCGCAAGAGCCTAAACAATAAAATTTTTAATGATGTTTTACATATTTGTCTTTTTCCATACTTTTGCGCAACCCTGTATAATATAATGTTGATGATAGCGTATTACTTATGGATTTACTTGCCAAATTTTGTTTTTTTTTTGACGGATCAAACCGCGTCATATCCTTGTGAAAATCGTTCGCAAAACAAGAAATATTTAAGCCAAGTTAATTATGGTCAACTCACCTTGGAACTCCTTCCTCGCAGCTGAAACCGACGTGACAATGTTAGCGACGTGCCCCAGCACAGTCGCGAATAGCATAAGTCCAAATAGTAACTGCAAAATGACGAACAGATATTCTCCTTTGTTTCGCGGCCGTGGTAAGTCGCCGATAGTCGTTAAAGCTAATGTGCACCAATAATAACTTTGCAAATATTGTTTCACTACGTCGGCATTCTCCGAATCACTGTACACCCAGTTTTTAGAACCGAACCCATTATTTTTATGAATTATATGAAACAAACACCCATTCCAGTGGAATATAACTAAGAGGTAGTGGATTAGGCTGGTCGACCTAAACAGGTTGGGATAATTCGTGTGACGCTCCGTTCTGTCCATGAACGCCCAGAACCGATAAATCTTGACGAGCCGGAACGATCTCAAAATCGAATTGAAACCTATCGATAGGTAGAGAAAATCTAGCGGTAGTAGGCACAAACAATCAATGTAAAACGTCGTCGAGTTCATGTAATGATGCCGGAGTTTAGTGGCGTCCGTTTGTAGGACGCCATCTTCCAAATACCCCGTCCGGAAGTGAAACATAATATCCGCTAGATACAAGAAGTCAGAAAAATAGTCCAGACAAAACCACACTAGGATTGTGTCCCCTGGAACAGAAAAACAAAGTTTAACGTACGCTTCGCAACTTGTTACGATAAGTAAATTAAAAGAGGCGTTAAATTGCTCTGGGAACTAACGGTTCGTATCGTACTGGGCCATGAGCAGTCAAGTTTGTACGAATATTCACGAATTACATATTTTAAGAAAATGTTTTCGTGTTTTATGAATGGCACTTCAATGAAAAATGCATTTATTAATAAACTTTGTTGCAATTAAGGCTAATACACCTACAGCAAATTTATAATTCGTTTACAGACGTACAGGGTGGCCCAAAATCGTTGAGATTACATGGGTATCTCGCTTAATATTAAGATAGAGGAACGGTTAAATTGCCAAAAACGTGCAGTTTTTTTAGACAAACTTAAAACAGGTTTCTAAAATACTTTATCATTTCCGGTCTTTGAGTTATTAAAAAAAGTGTTTTTTTTTGGTAATATATATAATGTGTCATATATCCGTTATTGATGTAAATATCGAAAATATCTATTTTTTTTTTTTAAGTTTAAACCCAAATAGAGTTTATAACAATGCAATCTGGTCTTTGAGACCAATGAGCACTTTAATTCTAGCCTAAATCAATGTTCAAACAGGCTAAGGTTTACCCAATAGTAGTCCTTAATTTTCTAATATAATATAAGTAGGTACACTAATTATTAACGTGCACACTACCGCACAGTCTCTGCTTTTAAACTTTTGCTTAAACTAACTCAAAAGGTTTAACCCTTTTAAGTCTTCTTACTGATCCTGTAGTGTCCAGGAGCTGGATCGCCTCGACGTTTACATATTGATGGAGCCTTTCTTCGTGGCTCTTGGCAAACTTCTTAATGGTGTTGGTTACAGTGTCCATGGTGAGGTCCCGATGTATGTCACTATTTCTGCAATACCAAGGTGCATCAGCGATGTTCCTTAGTATTTTGTTCTGGAATCTCTGGATGATCTGAATATTACTCTGTTAGGTGCATCCCCATGGCTGTATCCCACATGTCAATACAGGCTTTAAAATTTGCTCGTAAAGCAAAAGTATATTATGTAGGGACAGAGAGGAATTCCTCCCGATCAGCCAGGACATTTTTTATATTTGATACCTATTTCTTCCCTTTATTTCTTGACATAAGCCATCCAGCGTAGCTTAGCCTCTAGTGTAATATCTAAGTATTTTGCTGGGTTGCAGTATGGATTTTGTTTATAATTCAAGTTGATTGGTACATGTTCAATTCTCTTGTTGGTAAAATTGAGATGTACTGTCTTAGTTTTATTTAACTTTATACGCGATGTTTTTGTCCAGTTGTTGATCTGATTGGCAGCTGCTTGTAATTTCTCGGATGATTCTGTATTGTTTCTTCATACTGCTATAATAGCCGTGTCGTCGGCAAAGGTCGCTATAGTATTGTTTTCTAACTTTGGAATATCACAAGTATACAATAAACATAGGACCGGACCTAGTACGCTTCCCTGTGGAACTTCTGCTTTATTTTCTTTAAGTTTATGAAGACTATTTTTAGTTCTTTTTGTGTAAAATTTGATGATAATTTAAAAAAATTAATTATGCCCGCCTTTAAAAAGTTATGAAACAAAATAACTTTTTTTGAAACGGAGCTATATTTTGCCTATTATCTATTTAAATTCCTTTTATTTTTATCATTCCAAATATATAAGGGTGGTGCAATTATTTCCAATATGTGCAAGTCACGAAGGTTTTTTAGTTTTTTTTTAAATGAAAAACAGGCTGTGAAAAAAAAACAGGTGTACAACCTTTTAAAGCTCATGTGGTACAAGTTACGAAGATTTTTTAATTTGTTGTTGATATATACATTATTAAGATTTGAAGATAAGAAACTTCTATTTGTGTCCTAACTTTTTAACAGCGAGCGTTTTTTTTTTAAGGATCATCGAATTTAACATAAAGATATCTAAAAATAGTCTTCATACATTTTTTCGATATTTACAACGATAACGGAGATATGACACATTATAAATGAAAGTTTTGGTGCGTTGAAAAGAGGGAGAAACTGTCTTTCATACCGTAGACAAAAACATGTGTATGGTGCCATTTAAAAAAAAATGGTGCCGTAACTCCTAAAAAACAAAAGAAAACAAAAATTTGACATGAAAATATTTTGCGAAATACTGTATCAAACAACTTTTATTTGAAACTTTTTTTGATAATTCTTTCCAATAACAAAATAAGTGGGGGTATGGTAAGTGATGTCTCACCCTGTATGACAAAAAAAAACTTTTTTTCCGTAAACTCTTCTTCTTACATCTATTAGACCGTCACCCTTTTGGGTGTAAGGTTTCGCCTATCTACCCTCACGGGTGTAAACTCAAAAACCGGAAATGATAGAATATTTTTGAAAACTGTTCTGAGTATGTCCCAAAAAACTGCACATTTTTGGTTACTAAACCGTTTCTGTATCTAGAATATGAAGCGTGATACCAATGTAATCCCATCGAGATTGGACCACCTTGTACAATATTAAGTTATTGTGGGCTCGTTACTAAAATTATGACCATTTCATGCAATATTAATACTTACTATTTATTTCTTGAAAGGCGAATCGGTAAATTATAACCCAAAAATTGTAAAGGAACGCTAAGGATACAACCATTGACCAATAATAGCACAGTCTTCCCGCAGGATCAAAAACGAATGTCCACTTTACACTTCCAGCACGAGATCTAGGATTAAAGGATTCGCTTCTTCTAAATCCGTGGCGGCTGTGGAAATGAAATTGAGTAAATTAGTTTATAGTTCTTGAATAGAGACACAAAATCCATCTCAACACACTTTTAAATTTAGTTTTTTTATGTCTTAGCTGTTAAATAACCGACAAAATTAAGTTTTAAAAAATAAATAAATCGAAAGGACACAGCTTTGAAATAAAGGACTGTCTTTTATAATAAAGGACGGTCCACCGCACCTATACTGAATTATTAATCATTATTCACACAGATAAGCATTTTAGGAGCAATGATTTGTTGTCTCCATGTCACAAACCCCAGTGACATCTTTATACACACTTTAACCTCGTAAAAAATTAATTTTGTGGGTGAGGTTTTCATTTCTTTCCTTGTTTTTGCAGTCTCTCTGGAATTGCACGGTATCAAAGAATCATTTTCTTTGTATCCCTCCACCTACGCGCCGCAGGATGCGTTCAACCGAAGGATAAAGTCAGCGAGCAAACATGGAGCCCGCATTATTTCTCTTAGGTAATTTACTGGTTCTCTTTCAAATTGTTTATGTCGTTAATTGGTTGATATCTTGCTCTATTAAATCGGAAC
The DNA here is from genome assembly GCA_947652605.1 of Elmis aenea. Classification (NCBI taxonomy): domain Eukaryota; kingdom Metazoa; phylum Arthropoda; class Insecta; order Coleoptera; family Elmidae; genus Elmis; species Elmis aenea. The sequence goes on along the minus strand of OX393580.1, from coordinate 52,612,960 downwards.
GAATTCGAGAATGCCGAAGAACAACGCAGAGTTGCGAATCAATAAAATTGCTTTGAAAATGTATAAGTTATGAATGTTAAGTTAACAAAAAATCAAACAGATTTTATTTACTATTTGAATCTTTTCACGGTTTCACGACCTTGCTTTGCTTTTACCAAAAAGCAAAGACTAAACAATTTACTGATAGGTATCAATAACTAAACTAAATACACAAAATACAGTTAGATCAAAATGGAAAACACAAAATGTTAGCATTAATTAATTATTCAAAAGAGTTCAAAAGAGGGAGATTATGCTCTATCACGATAATGCATCTTCTCATTCGGTAACTTCAGTTCTCTAGTTTTGGCTTAAAAATAGGTAATAATAGTATAATGGTAATAGCAATAGAGCATTCACCGTATTCATTTGACTTTTTGATGTGCGCCTTTTAGTTATATTTTGGAATTAAAACAAGTTAGTGAGTTAGAAAGTTTTTGTTTGAGGAGAAGATTAATACTATCGTTAGGATTATTTTGCAAATCTTTCTAATTGCTTGGGTCTTCCTTTTTTTTTCTTGTATGTACGCTCTTTCCACGCTATCTCTTTTATTATTCTGCTATCCTCCCTTCTCTCAATATGTCCTAGCCATTGTATCCTTCTGGCATTATGGTTGCTTCTTTGAAAATTGTATATACCTCCTCGTTCGTTCTTGTAATCCCTTCTCAGTTCTCTTCCCTCCCACTATTCTCCTAATATCTTTCTTTCCCATCTTCTTAGGGCTTCCTTTGCATTTTTGTTCAGTCCCCAGGTCTCACACCCATAGATCGCTGTAGGTCTTAGTATTGTTTTATACAAACGTAGTTTGGTGCTCCTAGATAACTGTTTTGCTCGTATTAGTTTATTTAAAGCTCCTGCACTTTGTTGGCTTTATGTCTTTTTCTTCTTCCATTCTGTTTGTGAGTAGTGTCCCTAAGTACACAAATTCATTTACTTCCTCAAATTCCCCTACCACTAGCCTGTCTTCTATTGTTTGTTGTCCTATTCTCATTAGCTTGGTCTTCGTTTATCCTTAATCCCATTTTTTGTGCTGCTTCTTCCATTCTGCCTGTGATCTCTCCCAGTTCCTTCAAAGTTCTTGCCAGTATAGCTACATCATCGGTGCAACTTATGAGTTGGTGACTTTTGTTTAGTATTGTTCCCTCTGTTCAGTCTTCCGTCTCTTACTATTTTTTTTCCAGAACTACGTTGAATATGAGGGCTGATAATGGGTCTCCCTGTCTAAGCCCTGTTCCTATCTCAAATTCTTCCGTTGTTTCCCCCTTGATCTGAATCCTGCTTGATGTCCCTTCCAATGTCATTTTGAGCAATTTGATAAGTTTGGCTGGTATCTTGAACTCCTTCAGCATTGGGATCATTCTGGGTCTATTAACCGAAGCGTACTCTTTTCTGAAGTCGACGAACAGTACTGCAAGTGGGATGTTGTGCTTATAACATGTTGTTGCTATTCCTTTCATTGTGAATATTTGGTCTATGGTACATCTTTCTTTTCTAAATCCTCCCTGGTATTATCCAATCTGTGGGTCAATGATTATTTCCATTCTCCTTTTATTATATGGATATAATTGGGGTTTCATCGTATTAATAAGGTTACCAACACTGTCCTTTTGACCTTTGGCGATCGTTCTTTAGAAAGTTCTCTCCTCTGTTTTTTGTAAAAAGAGGGTGGTGTCAAAAAAACAGGTCCTTGACGTGGTGAAAAAAAACCGGTAAAACCGGTTTTAATCGTTATTAAATTTCGGTTCACGAAAACGAAAAGTTATGGGTGGGAACGCAATGAACGAAAACGAAATATTTCGTTTTCGTTCCGATCAAAAACGAACGAAATATTTTTGGGTTTTAGTCCCTGCTTTAAAGATATTTAAATTCAAATCTTTAAAAATTTTAAGCTCAATAAATTAGGTTTGCTCCTCGTATGTCGTCCTTGTTTCGATTATTTTCATCAAGGGCATGTGCTGTACCTCAAAATTCGTCAAAGATAATTACTTTGTCAAAATATGACAAGTTGCAATTTGAAAGAGCGTTTTTCAATAGCTTTTCGTTTATAATTTCAATAAAGTAGTAGATCGATACAGCCTACAAAACGTGGGCGGTTTAAACATAATAAAAAACATTTGAAGGTTGTATTGAAAGTCAAAAAGTGAGTGAAACTTTACCTGCTGTTGTTTAATTGTTTTTAAACAAGTGATTTCTACATTAAGTACTTTTCTTGTAAATTATTCGTTCGCAAATTATACATTTTAGAGTTGCTTGTAATTGTTGAGGATTTGCTAACAAGATTCCAGTCATTGTATAATAAGGCTATTAACTTTGTCAAGATGCGATTACAGTTTTATATCCCAAAAGGCACAGATCAGCGGAAAATGCTGTACTAACTTGAATAACGATGCTTAACTCAAGTTGTTGCATTTTTAATTTATTATATCTGCGAGATCTTCGCTAGCTGAGGCTTTCACTGGGACGTCCTTTATTCTTTAGATAAATCGTTTAAATCTGTTGCTTTCTGAAATGAATGAATGACGAACATAAACTAACTTTTGCGGTAATCAAAAAATGTTGTATAACTGTTACATATTTAAATTAAAGTCAGCAAAAAAATGTCAAACAAAACTGATTCGGCAAATTTTCTAAATAAAAATTAAATCGTCTTCATCATATTAGAATAAACTTCCAAGATTTTTTTAAATACTGCATGTTACAGCAATCTGCCAATACGGCTCTTTCGTTGTCAACTACTGATATGTGCAGAATGCTCCAGTGAGCATTCTGTTTACACTTATACACTCGGTCTGGGCCTTTTCAGTCTGCGCGCTACATTGCTAGGGACGAGTAATTGCTTAGCAAGCATATTAGAGTGCACTGATAATTTATTACGATAATCAACACTATGTTGTTTTATCACTTCTTTAACTGATGGTACAGGTGTATCATGTTGTATGACACGGTTAAACACATATCACGAAGCATTACGATAGCACGAAGCACTGTGTTTTGAAATCGTGGGATAATTTATAGATTGTAGTCTGCAGCCGATCCCAAGAGTTGGACACCATACTTCCATGCGGGCTGTAATATGGTTTTTTTAAAGTAGCGTCTTATTGTTAAGTGAGAGTTGAGATTTTCGCTTTATCATCCAGTACATTTGGCGAAACTTTAGACCTTCATGACTATATGTTTCCTTCACTTTAAGGTGTGTTTTGGTGTTCGTCCATCAACCATTCTTTCGATATGACCCAGCCACTGTTGTAATCTTTTCGCTTTTATTACTAAGTCAATTGCTAGTCCTTTGCATATCTCATAAATTTCCCTGTTTGTTCTTTTCTCATACCCTTGTCTGTTTTTCTTCCTCCCAAAACTCTTCTAAGTATATTTTCCTCTCCCAATTCTGCAATCTTGTCGCTACTATTTTATATGTTACATCTAATAGAGATATGCCTCTATAGTTATTACATGTTGTCTCATCTCCGTTTCAAATGTGGGGATCTTAGTGGCATTTTCCCAACTTTTTGGCGTTTGTTCTTCTTGCCAGATTTTCCGTACTAAGAGATATATCTGATGGTACAACTCCTCTTTCCCATATTTCAAGTTCTCTGCAGTCACTCCGTTGTTTTCAGAACATTGGTTATTTTTTGAGTCTTAATATACAGGATTATTAAATACAATTTCATTTCACTGTTTTTTGACTGACAAGACGTGTGACTTAACCTAATATATAAATTTTAATTGAAGGTGGTTGAAGCCATACCTGGGTTATTATTTAAGATTTCAATTTTAAAATAATGGGTTTATCGATAGTTCATTTCGAAAAAGATCTGTTACCTTTCATCGACAAATAAACCCTTAATAAATTTCTGTCAACAATAGCCAGCGTTCAAAAGCGAAATGTAAAGATTTCTGATCACATTTATAGCGCATCTGTTCCGACAGAAATTTATATACCCGGATGTAGTAGTTGTGCATCTGATTTATAATGGTCAAGGATCGGCCCCTTCTTCGTAATTAATACAAACACGGCCGCCTGTGCTGTACCGCAATGCAGAAAGAACACACATGAAAGGGCGAAAAAGCGTCCGGCTCCGTTGTCCACCTTTATAAACGCGAGCTTTAGCTAGTAAATTTTTCATTATGAAAATTCTTGCGCAGTTAAGCATCGGTCGGTTTGTTTACGTCCGTATCGCCCACTGCCGGTCTCTGCTTTAGATTAAATTAAATACATCAATTAAGGGTTAATTTCGGCACGGACCGGAGCAAATCAAATTTGGAACGACCACATTACCTGGACAAACAGCATTTTTATTATTAATGCTCCGCTGTTGATTGCACAAAATACACAGAATTTGTTGGGTTTTATGAAAGAAGCCAATTTAATTTACGTTTACGAATTAAAGCAAATTTTAATTTAAAGGAATTATGTGTTAAATTGCCATAATTTTGAACTCATTGGCATGCTTTATTTTTAAGATAAATAAACAAACATCAAACGGTTTTGTATTCATTAGGGCAAAATCTAAAATCGTAAAGGATTAAAATTATTAATTAGTTTATCTGAAGCGTAAAAAATTAACATATTTTGCATATGACAACAAATTTTATGAGCAAATCAGTGGAGCATTAACGGGTTCACCGTAGCTGGAAATATATATTCATGGAACATTTCCAAAGTAAAGCCTTACCAGATTATCATTAAAAACCAAAATGTAGGATTGTTGCTGAAATTTTTGTCATAAAGTTGTGACTAATAAAATGCATTTTTGAATTATATAAAGATAATTCACCCAGATACAACATTGGTTGAGTTTAAAAAGTACAAATGCCCTTTCAGATTATAGTTTCAGTTATATATAGTTTTTCGGGCGGTTCTCTGAAACTGTTAATGAAAATTTCAAAATATTTGCACAGGCCTACTCACAGAGAACGCGTGCATCGAAAAGTGACGGATTTTAAATTATTTTGTACACCTGGATATTTTTTATTATGAGCGACCTCTGTATTTCCCAAGATTATAGTTTTTGGGGCGGTTCTCTGAAACCGTTAATGATAATTTCAAAATATTTGCACAGACCTACTCACAGAGAACGCGTGCATCGAAAAGTGACGAATTTTAAATTATCTTGTACACCTGGATATTTTTTATTATAGGCGGCCTCTGTATTTCTCAAGATTATAGTTTTTGGGGCGGTTCTCTGAAACCGTTAATGATAATTTCAAAATATTTGCACAGGCCTACTCACAGAGAACGAGTGCATCGAAAAGTGACAAATTTTAAATTATTTTGTACACCTGGATATTTTTTATTATGAGCGGCCTCTGTATTTCCCAAGACTATAGTTTTTCGGGCGGTTCTCTGAAACCGTTAATGAAAATATCAAAAAATTTGCACAGGCCTACTCACAGAAAACGCGTGCATCAAAAAGTAACGAATTTTAAGTTATTTTGTACTTTGGATATTTTTTATTATGAGCGACCTCTGTATTTTCCAAGATTATAGTTTTTCGGGAGGTTCTCTGAAACCGTTACAAATAATTTCAAAAATTTTGCACAGGCCTACTCACAGAGAACGCGTGCATCTAAAAGTGACGAATTTTAAATTATTTTGTACACCTGGATATTTTTTATTATGAGCGTCCTCTGTATTTCCCAAGATTATAGTTTTTCGGTAGCTTCTCTGAAACCGTTAATGAGAATATCAAAAAATTTGCACAGGCCTACTCTCAGAGAACGCGTTTTATTTCAATTTATGTCTTAAACGACTGACTGGATTTACAGTAAGTCGTAAATTACCTACAATGATAAACTGCAAAATATATTCTGAGAGTTAAGTGAGAAAATTATCTCCTTTGCTCATGTTTTTTTTGTAGGCGTATCGTGAAATAGTCATGAACCGTATCGATTTTCCTAACGGTGTACCTTAAATTTAACGCAAAATAATAGTTCCTTCTCTTCGCGTTAACCCCTTAACGGTTTGAATTGTGTTATATAACGTTTTCTTTAATATTATTATACCTTTCGGTGCCGTTGCAGCTACTTGTAGAATTTAAATGATTCGAGGAGGGTGGATTAGTTCCGGTGGCAGAGCCCGGAGTTCTCCAAGGTCCCAGTAGCGGTGCTTCCCCAGAACTAGCTAATGCTACACTAGAAGGCAGTTTAAGTCTCCCTCTGAGATCTTTTCTTCTGGCTTTTCTCGACAGATCCAACTCGCTCGCCGCGGAACTGACGTTAGCTGCCCTATTAACATACGCCGTCGAAATACTATCATGCGATGCTGAAAAATAACGCTGTTGATGATAGCTTTGCGGCTGGCGAGACTTTGACATTCCTAACTTAGCGCTTACTAGATCTGAAACAAATTAAATAACTATTAAAATCAATAATAAGATGTTTTAAATTTATTGACAAATGAGTTTTAACTTCAATATTTTAAGTTAAAAAAATAACTTGTGGAAGGGTTAATGCAATTATGGCTTGAATGTAAATTAAATATTAAATGTACTGCGCCTAAATATTTTAATACCTACCTATATATTGAATATATCGAATTATATTTAATTTGATTTAAATATTATGTTTTAAAAAATTGAGTCTTTCATTGGGTTGTCTGTATAAAAAAGCAACCATTATAACTCGTATTTTATTCAGGTATATGTTGAGTTTATGTAATTACCGTTTATAAAAAGGCTGGGACATTAGGACTAAAGAAAATGTTTTTTTAATGACCATAAATCAAGAGAAGGTCTTTTTAAGGATATTTGTTAATAGTTGCAGATTTACCACGCGTATAAATCTGTTTAGAGGGTCAGATTTAAAATTAAAAATGCTGAATGGATAATTTTGTTATTCAAATTGTGATTAGCTACGTGTTAATGATATATTTATTTTGTAATTTTGTTTCACAAAAATTGTGTTTTGTAATTACGTGTTTTTCAGCGTCTATTTTTTTTTGGAAGGTCTAAGTATTTTTGCAATTTAGTCCTCCATGACGTAATAAAATAAACGAAGGGTAAAACTAAGAAATCACAAGTAGGGTACAGAAACATGCAAATGGTGGAAATAGTGGAATATGTTTTGACGAAGATTTGATGATCTAAGCAAAGAACGAAAAAGAACCACAAATGAATTTAGACATCTGGAAGACAGCATTGGAAAAGAGAAACATCAAAATAAATGTCGCTAAAATCAAAGTAACGACAATTGGGAAGAGAGAATCAAGCATGGCAATAAAACTAGATGGAAAAGAGATAGAGCAAACAGAAACATTCAAGTATTTGGGAGTAAATATAACGATGGAAAGGAAGAGGCTGAAATCAACAACAGAATGGAGAATACAATTAAACTCTTCTACGCACTTAATAACACATGCATAAGGAAAAAAGAAATATCGAAGAAAACGAAAATGACAGTGTACAACACAATACACAAACCAATTCTGATGTACGGATGCGAAAGCTTGGTGTTAAGTAGTCAAATGAAAAGCAAAATACAGACGCTAGAAATGAAGTATTTAAGAGGCGTCAAAGGTATTACCCGCAGAGATGAAATACGAAATGAGACAATTAGAGCAGAAGTCGATGTTAAACCAGTTTTGGCAAACATAGAAAACAACATCCAAAATGGCTTTGGTTTCTAGTAAGGATGGAGGATGGAAGACAAACGAAAAGAATATGGCCAGCCAAATCTACACAGAAAATACAAAGTGGAAGACCGAGAAAAGCATGGCACCAAGTGGTGGCTGAATGTCTGAAGGATAGAGGAATGACCTGGAGTAAGGGGATGAGAAAGGCAAGGAACAGGAGAGAGAGTGGACAGTGTTTATTCATGAAACTGGTTGATGTACCTTAACCTTCGGGTATATAAGGATATGATTAATAATAAAATAATAAAATCATGATACAGTAAAGAGCTTTAAGGGCAATAATGACCCCAATAGTATTAGGTGTCATAAAAGAAAAATGGTATTATGAGGGTAAATCGAATGAATAATTAGGATGAAGGGGAATCAAATTAAAGCTAAATTGATATCTGCTGTAATATAAATGTAAAATTAGATTTTTACACTCTATAATAAGCACATTTTGTACTTTGAACGACTATTATTCGTATTCTAGAAAATTTGATACGAGATATTTAATATTTTGAGGTCCACCATTGTTTGAAAAGCGTCTAAAAATTTCTAATAGACAGTGACCTCTCCTCAAAAGTGTTTAGTTGCTCGATAAGTACTTAATTCGTTTCCATTAGGTAGATCAATCGGTATTAAAACTTTAGCAGGGCTGAATTACACAGACAGAACTGGTTATTTATGTATCGTTTTGCATCTTACCTAAAAGGCTCTGTCTGGAAACAGACTTAAGAGCCCTATGAACACTTTCAGTGCTGGTTTTAACAGCGCCCCCGACCTGTGTCGTAGACTGGACCGGCGAACTTACGTCCAGTCTGGTGCCGCTTGTGCTAAGCCTCTCACCCACCATACGCCCACCGCCGGACGTGATAATTCCTGAAACAGAAAAAAAAACCTTCATCAGTACAGAGAAAATTACTATACATTATTTACGATTACAGAGCGAACGAAATGAAACACTCGCAACCTGAGAAAATTGGCGTAGGTGTGCCGTTTATTCGGCTAAGGGGGATTTATATTTTACAGGCAATCGTTGACATTACTATCGAATGCATTGGGATTGCCAGAAGGTCATGTTCTCTTACCCACACATTAGAGCAGATGGAATAATCCAGACGGTTTTGTTGTAGGAATCTGAACTGTGTTTACGCATTAAGGGCAAGAACACGCGTTTTTAAAATTAATATTCCATAGCCACCCAGGTTAAAACCAAAATGTTAAATGATTCCTGTGGATATTTTTACGTAGAGTTAGAAAAAAATGTCTAAAAATTATGGCACACTCGATTTTTGATATATAAGCCAAACTTGACATTTTTTAAATAGCAAACATTATTGGCTATGCGTCTATTAAAAAAATTTTTTTTTTTTTGATTTCAAAAACTTATAAGTTGTCATCTATTTTTATTATTTTTTCAAGAATTTGCAAATAAAAACAAAATTATTACTACATAGTATAAGGGTGCCTTGAATTTGGATAAATATGTGCTTTATATCTTGCAGACAAGATTAAGAATATCTTAAAGAGCACCAAAGTGAGTGATTCCATTCTTTTCAATGAAGTCGTTCGGATTGTTTTTGATTTGGGACTTAACTTCTTCGACCATTTCTACACCTCATTCAGCCATGTCACAAATTATTCTAGGTATAGCAGTACCTAGCCTGAGTTTCATTATTTTTACATTATTCCCATTGTGAGTTCAACACTCACTCTTTTCATAACAACTCACAAATTTTAGACTTTCCTCTGACCATCTGTTTGTCGCCATGTTGAAACAATCCAATTGAATGCAAAAGTTAAACTCGTTTCAACTGAGAACTGATTCTGTTCAGATGAACAACTGACATGAATTATTGGGTTTAGACGGTCAATTGGCATTCATGTCACATGAAATCAAGTGAGTTGATCAGCTCACATGACTAATGTAAACCTAGCTTAATGTGATTCAAAACCCTGTAGTTAACTCCATATTTTTTTAAAATCTTTTCGACTGCTTCCAACTTATTATGTTTTTATACAAAAACGCGACCCCAACAATAAGTCACTTAAAGTTGGGTTTAAATCAACCTCGACACAAAATAAAATCTGCGCGTACAAAAACAGTGAAATGCTTTGCTGCAATAAATAACAACAATACAGTCTCCGATAAAAGATAGCAGCTGCTGACATTGTGTGATTATTTATCACTTCAAACTTATTCGCCGAACATGTCCACACTATTATTCCGCGCCGGGCGGTTGCCCTCACATCAGTTCATGTCTTGACCCAAACTTAGTATCGAAAAAGACGAATGCGAACTCCTTAACTGCGGTAAAACACAAATAAAACAACCCCGTAACGTAAGAACAAAAATAAACTTTGAAATATGAAACCAATTAAACGAACGCACTGCGCAAATGAAGTTACTTTCAGGTAAAACCAATAAATTTTAGAGTTAATTATACTTCAGTCTTTTAAAACAAAGTCTACCCAAGTCAATTTATCAAAGCTATTAATTCGTATTGGAATATTTTGAGTAAATTGGGGAGTTGTGTACTCTTCCTAGCAAATACCAAACACGGGTTGCGGTGAAATAGGTTTCCAACACTTTCTGTTTGATTTTCTCGTTCAGGGCTGTATCATTTCATTGAATTCAAGATCCACAACACAATGGAAATTACGATGTAGTTCAAGCGTTAAAATCAATAAATTTCAATGTTATAGAATTTAATAATTAAAACAGACGACGGAAGCAACCGTAATATTTGCTAATTTAACGAGAGTATTTAAACAGAAAACAAGAATTGTTGAAAATTAATTGGCTTGGATGTTGTTTTTCGTGTTATACTCCGCTTACAAAATAATTATCGAGTATTTTTCATTTCATAATTAAATTTTAAAGTGCGTCTAACAATCGCTCGAAGTTGTGACTGGAGAGGTACTCGAACGATCCGAAGTAGCTCTTAAGATTATTGACTGTTATTAGCTTAAGTTTAGGAGAAGTTTGTAAAAAGATGTAGAGTTAGTTTCAAAACCCGCGCAAGTAAGCAATTTGAGTTGCAATCTTCTCGGAGTACATTCAAATGTGCTAAAGTTTACGGTACCATTGATTCGCTTTAGTAATGTAATGAGCAGTAAACTTATTTGACGTTATGAAAATTTTAACATTAAGTAACCAGACAGTAGGAATGTACTGATTAATCGATAGATAACACAGGCCGACATGATTTTTGTTTAATTTGATTTGTGTTATTTACTATTTCGGTGGCGCTGATTACGAAACTGCTTTTAGTTTTTTTTTGATATCACATCAGGTTTTCACACAAAAGAAGTTTTTAATAAATAATAGATATTTTTGAAATTTAATTGTTTTTCTTTTAAAAACTCAATAATCTAATTGCTTAAAACTTTATTTAAACTTTACTTCTAGTTTAAAGAATGATAATACGCCTTCAACGTTAAATTATAATAAAAATTTGAGAATTATAGTATTTATTGTATAAATCGTCAAATGGTAGTATAAAAATCCAAGAAGGTACATAATAGGATAAAAAAAAGTTGATTATTGTATCAGGTCAATTAAGTAGGTTGGGTTAGTTTTAAGGCCCTGTGCTTTTGTTTAACCTATAAATACCAGATTTCCATGTTCTTACATTGATCAAAAGAAAGTTATAATTAAAATTCCAAGTCGAAGTTTTTCAGTTATTGTCAGGATATTTTAGGACGCCGACAAAATTAGCATATTTTCAATTTAAATTCTGACTTGGCACGTAAACACACATTTTTAATAATATAACCACCCCTGTATTTTCACCGGTTAGAAAAATCTTGACCTTTATATTTTAAAATTCGGTATAGGAAAATATGAAGTCAAAATTTTGATTTCTAAGTGTTAAAAACAAATATTTTAGGAGAATTGAACATAAGAGCTATGTTGGGGTAAAAAATGAGCAAGTGATTTATAATTATTTAGTTTATTTATCACATCTCGATACGTGCAAAGGCCCATCGAAATTTCCAGCATAACCCTTAAACTCTATTTGCCGTCTTTGCACTATCGTCGAGGTTGTGAACTAAAGTTGTTAAGCCAGTTTCAAGCTAAGCGTAACTTTAAACGAACATGCAAACTGTTGCCTCTGAAATTAGCATAAATGTGCATTAGTAACGACCAGCAATGAATACTAAACTTTATATTTTTATTAATGATGTTGATAACTTACAAATATTTTCTTAAAGTAATAAAAAATATAAATAGTATACAATTAAAGTTGTATTTACAAGAACTGCTATAAACAACAATTTTCTTGTAAATTTGGAGAGCTGTAAATAATGTTTTTAAAACGTTTTCGAATGTATTGGAGGGAGTAATGCATTGCTTTGAGGATGTTTAACTTTTCTATAAACAATAAAGCCAATTGAACGACTCTGATTTTGTGACAAAAAAGTTCCTAGTATACCGGGTGATTCAGTTTGACTGTCGCACCCCTATAACTTTGTAAGTATTGAAAATAACCCCAACCAACCTTATATATTTGAAATCGGCGAGAAATTCTCTATTAAGTGATGTGTTTTTGTTACCTCTACGATGACGTATGTCAAATCCGCGATAGGCAACTGTTTTTTTTTTTAATTACATAGTACACATTTTTTGGTTGCTTCGGAATTCGTATAGAGAATTTAATTCTGAATCCGACCATGTACTCAAAAAGTATTACCGATTTAAAAAAATGCTTATTTTGATTTTTGTTATTTAGCGTGCTATGGAACTTTGTTTAAGCATTAATGCACTACTAAATAGGTCTCAAAAGAGGCACAATTTGTCTAATTTAAACTTCTTTGTAGCTCTTACCGTTTACGAGATCCCAATAGCGGCCCTTCTATGTGGATCACCCTGTATATTTGTATTTTTACACGGCATTTTTCTTATTTATAAGAGAAATGTCCTTTCGAAACATATCTATTCTCGTCGGTAGATTTGTTATTTTTATTTTCATCACATATGCAACATGAACAATTTTGTCAAAAAAAAAACAGCTTCATTGGCACAAAAAATACTACACGTCTTTCTAATATACATTTAAAAAAATAACAATTCTTGTTGCTACATCTTCCCCTTATGATTGTATAGATTTACATGTTTATCCAAAAAAGTCCTAGAATTGAGTTAAAAACTTTTATTGCTAGTTTAACGACGCGAGCTAATGCAAGATACGAATTTATTTCTCAGAAACATAACTTAAAAATGTCGATAACCAAGACATTTTATGTGTCTGCTTTTCTATTTATAGAAACACTGAATCATAAATTTTTTATCTTCGTACAACGGTTAAAGACATTAGCCAGAAAAACTGCAAGAGTTATCGTTAATTTTTTGCTTATTTTTTTAACCAGAGATGTAATTTCGATAGCTGATGATCATTGCATGTGGCGTTTAATTTCAAAGTTCCATCAAACCAAACACTATTCGAAGTTAAATGAAGGCGAGTACCGTGTAAATTCAATTATTTAATACAGGATTTCCGCGAAATTGTGTAGGTGTTGATATAATAGATTATCTACCTCATTATCAAACCGTGTTTGACCGCAGTTATAGTAAAACACACAACTGATAGGATATAACTTTAAATTGCCAGACTTAAAGTTTAACTCCATTTTAATTAAGTTCTGTGAATCACATTCTCCTCTCTTTGCATTGCAATATTGAGAGGAAGGGGGAAATCACTTCAACAATATTAAATCTCAAACTCCACCTCATAACCACGTATTGAAAATCTTTTTACCTCAAATGCATTACGGATAAACATGTATATTCAATACAAAAAACTAATGTTTCAAAGTTGTTTGAAAACCTTAATCAAATTTCGATATCTGTGAGGTTGGTTCGGGCTAGGGGAATGCATAATGTAATTGACTGTCTTGTAGAACGAAATATGAAATATTCACAGTTCCATTTATAAACATATTCATGCTGAAAAGTTTGCAGTAACTCGATTTCAAAACTTTTGCATTAAAAACTGGGAGATTAAACTAGAACCGTTTTGTAAATTAGATTGAAGAGGTTTTTAAATTTAATAAAAATATTTATAGCGTACACTTCAAAGCATGTTGACATATCATGGTTGCTATTAAATAAAACATCTAAAATTTGCGTTTTTGGGCGCAATTAATGGAGTATACTGGGCATACATTATATTAAAATTTTTGTGGAGTCATGGACCGCATACAATTTCAGGTCAGTGCCAGAAAATTTTTAATTATATTCTGATTTTTGCGATTTTTGTCAGTAGAAATGGTTAACAACAATCCGCTTAGAAACTAGTCAAAGCATCACTGAATAGGTCTCAGTAAGGGAAACAATTTGTCTTTTTTAAATTTCTTTGTAGCTCTTGCCGTTAACGAGATCCCAATAGTGTCCCTTCTATGTGGACCACCCTGTATATATATATAATTAAGCTGGTTGACGTAATTGTGAAACATTTATTTTCGCACATAGTTTCAGAAATTTTCAGCGCAGTTGTTCGCTGCTATTTGCCCGTAAGTTTAACTCGCTTATTTAATCAATTAATTTAATAATTTACCTAAAGTTGTGTACGCACCAACGACAAACTGTTCCATTCTTATTTGACTAATGATGTCATTAAATCAACTAGAATGTATTCGCAGTGTCACGCTGAAAATTGAAGGCAATTAAACTTGAAGAAACATTGTGAAATAATTGACTTCAAAATTAACAATAGTTCAATTTAACTAATTGTAAAATAGTTTAAAAACTACGCTATCATTAATGTTTGGGATTTTTTCAATTGGTTTAATAACCTGCGTTTATTTTTAATTAAAAAATATTGAACTACATAAGGATTGTCGTATAATCCGGTTTTCCGCTCTTGTTTTTCATTGGGTTACTTTTATAGAACAAATATGTGCGTATGTGTGTGACAATGCATCGTTGAGCTCCAGCAGATGTTCCACATTTCCTCCAAATATTAAACTCTCGCCTTTTCAACCGAAATAAGCGATCCTGTGATTTTCAAAAGACCACTTTGTCCCTTTGTTTCAACACTAGTAGATCCGTTGCAGCTTTTATCAGTTCAACTCAATACCCATCATTCTTTTTTTTATGGCAAAAGGAAAAGGTCTCTGCAAAGGGGATAGTTTTGGATTAAAATATACAGGGTGGCAATAATCCTTTGTTTTATTATAAGAGTTACATGAATTAGCAAAGTTTGGCAGACTTTCAAGGAGAATTTAATGAACCACACCTTTAACTTTCTTAAATATTTTGAAAGACCTACAAAGAGACGATTTTTCAAAGGCAAGTAAGTTTATAACCACCTATAAAGTACAATAGATCCTTTAAAAAAATAGATTTTTTTATGAAATATAATATTCAAATATCTCTTACGTTAACTAAATCTAGCAATTTATAATTAGCACCCTGTCGCTAAATTTAAGCCCGAAATATTTGGTTAACAATTGCAGAAACTTGTCCATAAAACCTTCATTTAGTGCTTTGCATGGGCTGGAATCTACGAAACGAGCGCAAATCTAATTCAGATCCTAACTAGTCTGCAACAATAACATACAATATACCCTCGCAAACTACCAAATTCTGCCTGCTGAAATCGTGCTAACTCTACGTCGGGGTACGCTAGTTTGAGAGCGAAAGTTAACCACCCCATTAGTCATTTGTTTGTAGTTCTTTTTGCGTCTCCCAGTTGGGTACTTTTAGTTGGATATGACTGTTTAAATAGAACACGACTTTTGGTACGGTCATTACAAACTCGTTACTTAATTTAGAGATTTTATGCAGGAAAACTTTCTCATCTGTTTGGAACTAAACGCGTTTTATATGACTTAACGTAGTTTTACTGGATGTTTGTGTAATGCATTTTAAAACTCTTTCAAGTTTGGTATAACTGCAAAACTTGTATCAATCAGTTGATACATATTAGACTTAATAAAATTTGTATCATTTAGTTTGCAAAGCACTCCCTTGTAAGAGGATTTTCTTAAGCGTATATCGGTATACAGGGTGACAATAATCTACATGTGTTGAATGGATAACTTTGTTTATTATAAGAGTTACATGGTCGGTAAAATTACCAAAGTTGTGCAGAATTTTAAGACGAATTTAATGCCATTTTGACGTAAGACCTACCTACCCCTTCAACTTTGTTAAACATTTTGAAAAAACTTAAAAACACGATTTTTTCAATAGTAAATAATTCTATAGCCACCTATGTTAAAATTAAAATGTGAAACGATTCCTGTAGATGTTTTTACGTAGAATTGGAAAAAATATATAAAAAGTCATGGCAGACTTGATTTTTGAGCTATAAACCAATAAAATCAGTTTTATTTTTCTAATTTCTTATCCATTTTTATTACATTCCTCAGAATTTGTACCTAAAACAAAAATTATTACTACACGGGAGGTATAGGGGTGCCTTGAATTTGGACAAAAATGTGATGCTTTCTTGCTTTATATCTCATCATGAGAAACAATTCAAATTACTAATAAAAACAATTTTATTGTACAGTAACAAAAAAATACTTTGTAGCTATTATTTAACCTACGGAAATAATAATAATAATGACTATAAAATAGATCAATAATAATTAAACTTTTACAGTATAAACACCGTTTTAATTCGCATAACAGATTTTCACAGTTAATTTTTATAACAACTATCAACTGCATCATACACCATCTTATCCTTGGCTCTGGGCCATTTCTATATTTCTGCATCACATATTTGCATTGCATGATAAGAGACTCAGAATGTATTTTGTGTTGCTAATACTGTGAAGATTAGGATGGATTTCCAATAATCAGTGGTAGAGTAATCTTATCTTGAAGAGTAAAGGTAATTAAACCTATAAGTCCTTTATTTCTTAGTCTATAAAAGCGTTATTTCAATAATTGAAGTAATATGGACCACAGTGTACGATTACAAGCATCTTTTACACTATACTTGCAGTATATTATTAGAAAATTTGATTTTACAAGAACGAAAACGTATATCACTTGTGGAAAACGCATTTTTCTTGTGCATTTACTTCGTTATTTATTAAACTCGTTTTTAAACTCATTAACCACAAAAAAATTAAAACAACTTTCTTTCGTTCCATTTTAAAACCTTTTAGCCATCTCGGAAGCATAACTTTTTTATTGTTCCTCTTGCATAAAGATACGAAAATTATTAAAATTCCTAACGTTTAAAAGTAAACAAAGGAGACTGTATGGAAAGCTCCGCATGTTTAATGCTTTTTTAATTTTAATAGAAAATTCTGCTTGAGCTAGGTGCTTTGCCATCATTAAGCTTCCGGCTTCGAGTTTTTATAAATAATATTAAAAGGGAATGATCGCGCGTTCTATTTCCAGACTAAACGCCGGAATAATGGCATAAAAAACGCTAGTTTTGCGTTAAAATCGTCCATCAGGATGAGTTTTAACAACGTTGGATTATTCAGCGCTTAAATAATGTGGAGTGCTCTTAATTTATAACGTTAGATTACCCTGGGAAAATAATAAATTTGTTGGTAAAGAACAGGATTTGAGAGGGAAAGACAATTTTGTTGGGAATAGCAAAATAATTCTAAGCACATTCTTCTTGTTAGTCGCTACCACTACATCGATAACAAATCCCCAAGTTTGTTTTATACTCTCGTATCTTCTCATTTTCTCTCGCCACTTGTTTATATCTAGGACGTCTTAAATTTAATTTAATTTACTTAGTATCGATTTTCGCTTCTGGCGAAGGTCGCTGCAGACATTCTGAAAATTATGAATTCAATAAATCGCTGCAATTTTCTAACATTGCGAAATAAGGCACAAAATCCTTTCTAAGAAGTTCGTAACAAAATATAAACGGTTACCATTGTATCTCAAAAATTAAAGGACCTATTTATAGAAGATTTGGTACAGCGAATCTCGATACAATTATCTAGTCTTTTTCATAGGATTGTTCTTTTATACATCGTAGTTCATGTTTTATAAATTAAAGAAGATCAAATGTTGTTAAAATCCGAAATTTACTTTCAGATGGGCGCCAATTTGCGAATAATATGAGAAATAAAAATCGGCCTGGTCAAGTACTAGTATTTTTTGTCTACCTTAACACGTTGACTGCGTTACATACCCCCGGGGCAGGGCCGTGTTTAGGGGGGGGCGAGGGGGCGCTCGCCCCGGGCGCCGAAATGAGGGGGCGCCAAAATCGCCATTGACGTCTTATTTTTTTTTGGAGTTATCTACGTTACGCAGTACCAGCGCGAAATTATTTTGTGTCCTAGGCAAAGTTTATTGGCGCGTCCCTTCTTCCTTAAGTCCTTTTATCTAAATTGTAGAGTGTTATTAACAAGTAAATAACGTACGGCGTATGAGGTATAGACAGCTGACGTAGCGTGATAATGAACCCAAGAGCGCGTCAAGTAATAGTGATAGTGTAAGTAAGCACATTAAACTAATAACTGTGTAGTGAATTAAATTTTAAAATATAATCGTATAAATAAAGTTAAATAAAATAAAATATTATCCATGGAGAAATTTTTTAAAGCGAATGGTAGTAGTTATAAAAGAAAAAGAGACAAGGAAGAGAAAAACAAAGAAGAAGGCGGAATATCCAGAACGTACAAACTAGTAATCAGATCACCAGATCAAGCAAAAACCAAAGGTTCAACGGAAGAAAAACAAATGGAGGCATTAGTAAAAGTAATTAACCAATTGGTGGAAGAAGTTAAAAAGATAAGGGAAGAACAAAAAGCATTTAGGGAGGAATTTAGTGCAACAAAAAAAAAAAACGAAGAGCTTAGAAAAAAGGTGCTTAGCTTAGAAAACAGAATAGAAGAACCAGAAGAAAAAAAAGAAAAGAAATATAAAATTGTGATAAAGGGGGCAAAATTTGATGAAAGTAACGGTACAGCAGGTATCGAAGAATTTCTAGATCAAAATTTAGGAGTCAAAGTAAATATCAAACAGATGTATGTGGTGGGTCGAAAATATGGCAAAAGTATGACAATAGCAATGACAAGTAAATAGGAGTAAAATAAAATAAAGATGATGCAGTATAAGAGCAAATTAAAAGGTCAAAACGTTTACATAGACAATGACCTAACAGTAAAAGAAAGAGAAATACAAAGAAAAATCAGAGAAGAGGCAGAAAAAGAAAGAAAAAAGGGCAAAAAAGTCAGAGTAGCTTATCAAAAACTCATTGTAGATAATAACATCTGGCTATGGAATAAAGAGAAAGAGGAGCTACAGCAAAAAACAGACCCAAAAAACTAAGGACGGAAAACAAGTTACGGAAAAAATGGCACGATCACTACACGAAAACGGACATGAATAAGGAAAAACAGATAGCAATCAAAGCATGAGATACTAAAAATAAAAAAAATAGAGATAAGAAAGACAAAATGAGAATAGGTACTTGGAATACCAGAAGCATAAAAAGAAAAGAAGAAGAAGCGATCATGGAAAAAAGTCAGCACAACACAACTCAACAGTCCTACAAACAGTAGAAAGACTCACGACTAAAAAAAATAATGTTCCTTAAGTTAAATGTTTAACTATTGAAGTATTTATTTATTTATTATTAAAAATATTACATGTGCATATTATGTTTTTTTTTTTACCAAATTGTATGCTCCTTAAGTTAAATGTTACCTAATTATTTATTTATTATTAAAAATATTATATGTGCATACATATGTGTGTTTTATAAAGTGTTTTTTAAAACGAGCCCCATTTTCCAAGCCCGAACAAAGTAGGCCCGGAGAAACTTTTTTTTTTTTTTTAGAAATGGGGCGCAATTTTTCGTTCTTGCCCCGGGCGCCAAAACACCTAGACACGGCCCTGCCCCGGGGTCTTGTAACAGTCATTCCTACTGTGCGGGAGCGAAATTTACAAAACATTACCCACGTGCGTAGCTTATAAAAACTTTATTTTTCTTCCGATTTTACTTTTATAAACAGCTTTGAGATTATTGTAGTTTACGCAACCAAAACGTAGCATATTTTAATACAAGTCGCCGGCGATATGTAACGCACAGAATTCATATTTATTACTTCTGTGCGGCACGAGTCTCCGGCGGTAGGTACGGCCGATAGGCAGTATCTTGCATGTAGTAACGATTCTCGGCTATTTTACCATTTAGAATTGCACTTAAAAAAAAAAAAACGGTTTAACCCTTTAACTGGCAAATTAATTTATCATACATTTTTATAATGTAATAAACATATAAACTTATATATAGATATATAAATATAGTATTATTTCATATTTTATCTTAGAAATATTAACTTGAATCATTTGTCACTGTAAATATTCAGCTTATTTTAAAAGTTGTTAAGCTTATTATTAACGGTATATTTACCGCTAATGCTGGCATACCTGGGTATTTGTAACAACTAGTTCAGTTAATCAGTTAAGTACTAGTTTGACCACATTAAACCCTTAACAAACTGAGCTCGTCATTACCAGTTAAACGGTTAATATGTCTAGTAGGGCTAAGAAAATTTTAGAATTAGCGGCAAAAGAATTTCGTGAGAATGTGGAAAGTGAAGAGCCAAGTGTCCAATTTGACGATGATTACCAGGATGAAAGTTCTGAGGAAGATCCATATAGCAGCGACGATTCTATTAGTGATAAAACCTATAAGATTTCGTCCAGAGAAGCATCTAGTGAAGATGAGGAATCGCGTCAAAGTGATAGTGAGTGGCATAAATATGGATGATAAATTTTACAACTTTTTTTTATGCTTTCTGATCCCCGGCGATAAGTGCGGAGTGAGACCTTATTAAATTGGTTCTTTGTAATAAAGATTCCATTGCCAAAATATCCAAACAGTTAGCAAAAAATTTTTTAGATGGGTTTGTTTTTAACCTTGCGTACATACCCCGCGCGGTATGTAACGCACAGCAAAGATGAGCTGTTACCCGGCGGTATGTAACGTAACGCCAAAGTACTGTCGAATAGCGCCGCAGTCAACGTGTTAAAAGTGTTTCTAAAAGGTGTATTTCAGATAAAAACCAAGATATGTAGGTTACCGCAAAAACCGTTTTCGAAAACCGTCATACTGAAGTGACTACCACACGTTTTCTTGTTACAATTTTGGAATATTTCACATTTAATTAAAAAAAGCATTTCCGTTAAAATGTACGTAATAATTTTTCTATAAAAAAAATAATTGTCACCAAAGAAATAATTGATAAAATTTGGTCTACTTTTCCCCATTCTAGGTGTATGTAGCTCCTTTTAAGACTCATCTATTCCACAGTAGCAATCGAGTAAGTAGGATTGCAATTGTCGAAAAGAGAATGGGTTTAATACTGATCTACAAACAGACGATTTTTTAATGGTAAGTAAGTTTAAAATCAAAATGTGCATTGATTATGTAGAATTAGAAAAAAATATCTAAAAAGTCAAGGCACACACGATTTTTGAGAGAAACAAATCAAGTTAGACACAAGTCTAACTTGATTTTTTTCATAAATAGACCAGCTGATCCGTACTGACGATACTTCTTCTGAATAGGTAAACGTTTAAAATAATCCAGTTGGGTCGATTTAGCTAATTTTAAACATGAATAGGGCAAATTTAATATAATTTAAACATATTTTCCTTTAGACAATGTAATCCCAATTAACATTAAATAACATCACGCATGAATCATATTTTATTATTACGTCGAAGTTCCCTTTATATAGATTTCAAAATGTCATAAATTTTACGCGCAGTATCTTTACGGTTAGTCGCTTCTGGTGTACATAATTTTGTGTTAGAAACCGAACACAGCTTCGACGAAAAAAACAATACACCGTTGTTGTACCAAAGTTCAAACTTTGCTTGCTACTCTATGATTATGAGGACATGTTCCTCTCCCCATTATAATCTAATCAGCTTTGATCGATATGTCAAACTTGTGAGCCGCGTTCACAGAACTGCTGCAAAGTTTTAATCGCAGATTGGATGAGTAGGTTGCCGTACGGTAGATAAATCTTTAATGCTCAAAGTGGCGTCGAATCAACAACCATTGTGTCTTGCATATTTGAGGGACGTTGATACAAAGTTGAAAACCGACTCGATAAACACGCGTACGAATTTGCTACCAGAAATGATTTGAATGTTGGTCCCGAGGGAGAAATTAGACAGAAAAAGTTAAGTAACGGAAACGCAGAGACAGTTTTCGCCTTGTTTTGTTTTCAAAACGGTTTATAATTCGCTAAAAAATGGGTTATCGTAGCGAAAATTCGATTTTTTTTAATCGAGTGCGCAGTATTTTATCTTTATTGCGGCATTCTGTTTTGCGTGGATTTTTTTACATATAATGCTCCAATTTATTTATCTCCTTTTCGCTGACAGAGCCTCTATAGCCGGTAGCATAACTCAATAAATTGTTATGTATATGGACATAATGATATACACAACAGGGTAAAAAAGCAGGCAAAAAGGATATGAAACCGGTTGGTCTAAATTGATTTTACGCAAAACGTGCCTCGGGTTTTGTTCGACGTGTGCTTTGATTGCGCTGGGCTTTGATGATGCTCCACTTCTAAAAACCATAATTAAACTAACTTAATTTTAAAACAACAGTTTTTGAAATCAGTCGTAATAAGAGCTCATACATATTCAAGTGCAGACGCTTAAGATATTAATATTAATAAATCTCTTTCTATTTTGGGTTAGAAGCAGGGATGGAATAACGTTTTAAATCGTTACGTTATTGTATAACGTTATTTATTATTTGTTTTCGTTACATAACGTTATAAATAACGTTAAAAAAATGAATTGTTGCGTTATATAACGTTACATAAATTATGATATAGCCTACAGAGTGTTTCTTAAATAACGCGAGGTGATTTCTTATCGAAAATAAAGTGGGGTCTTTTATATTACAATTTTTTCTTAGACGTCTCGTTTCGGAGTTACACCCCCCTAAAGTTGAGCTGTAAAATTAGATTTTTATTTTATTTGTCAAATTTGGATATACGTAGGAGAATGATATTCGGTAGATGTTTTTTACTTATTAAAAGGTTTCCCATACTAATATTTTCGATCATCTTCCACCTTCATAGGGGGCTGATAAGTGCGACCCCTGTTAGTTTTTTAATCAGAACTTTTTGGTGAGTTGAAATTTTGCAATTTTTTTTTGTTAGTTTTGTTAATTTGATTTATTTATAACTTTTTTTATTCTTTAGTTTTTCTCGTAAATCCTACAGTTTTAAGTAAAAAATGAAATGAGTGAATATGATGTTTATGTTCATATTGGGTAGAATTGACGGGCGTTTTAGAGTTGTCGCCACGTAAACGTCAAAATGAATTACACGCGTCACTTCTATCCAATATGAACATACATACATACACCAAAATGAATCGTTTTATATTGGAATATTTGATGGTTCATGTTCATTCATATATTTTTTTACTCAAAAACTGTAGGTTTAACGAGAACAGTTAAAGAATAAAAAAAACTTTTAAATAAATCAAATTTTTAAAAAACAATTTAAATTGCAAAATTTCAACCCACCAAAAAGTCCTGATAAAAAAACCAACAGGGGTCG
This sequence comes from Elmis aenea, assembly GCA_947652605.1. NCBI lineage: Eukaryota > Metazoa > Arthropoda > Insecta > Coleoptera > Elmidae > Elmis > Elmis aenea. Next base: position 52,589,769 of record OX393580.1, on the reverse strand, counting down.
CACTTTTCAGCCTCCTGTGAAGGTGGGAGATGATTAAAAATATTACTATGGGAAACCTTTTAAGTAATAAGTATAAAACATCTACCGAATATCATTCTCCCACATTTATCCAAATTTGAGAAATAAAATAAAAACCCAATTTTACCGACCCTCTAGGGTGGTGTAACTCCGAAAGGAGACCCTAAAGAAAAAAAAAATATATATAAAAGACCCCCCTTAATTTTTGATAAGAAATCACCTCCCGAATTTTTTCGCATTATTTAAGAAACATGCTGTATAAAAATAATTTTTATTTGTAACTCTGAAATTATTTTTGGGATCTGTAAATGTAAATTTAAAAAATAGTACAAAATTACGTTGAGATATTTTGTTTTCATTTTAATTTCTAAAATACAAACAAATTATTATATCTTCTGAAAATAAAAAGATAGCCATATAAAAATTTAATTTATAGAGAATAACGACACAAAATAACTTTTAACGAAACGTTATCGGTTATTATAACGTTATATAACGTTATAAAAATATCGTTACGTTATTGTATCAGAAATTATAGTTGAATCGTTATTATAACGTTATCGGGTATCGTTACGTTACGTTTTCCATCCCTGGTTAGAAGTTTCCGATATTCGTGCATTTGGTGTCACAATATGTTTAAAAACACATTAAAGTAACTTAATAACAACGAAATTGAAGATGCTAAAAATAGTTTTACTGTATACACGGTGTCCGAGATTACATTTCCAGCATTGGGATCTTGCTTATTATAAGAGATACAGGTTTGTTTAAATATGATGAATTATTCCTTGGTATGAGAGGAGCCACAATCAAGTTTTAAAAGTACAAAATTCGTCGTGCTTCAAATGTTTTAGCAAAATGAAAATGTCGAATCTCTTTTTTCTCTCATAATTCTTAATCATTAAAACAATTTTATTTGTACCTTCTGAAGGTACTTTTTTTATGTAGAATGTAACTATCATCTTAGATTTTTTTTAACACCTATCATTTTCAAGATATGCCCCTAATTTAATTTTTTCTTAAGGGCCGCGAAGTTAGCTATGGAATATTTAAATGTGCTCTTTTTTTTTTAAATGAGATATTACTTGCTATATCTGTTTTTATAAATAAGTCACAAAATCAAGAAAAATCGTATTTTACCCATCACTTATCAAGCTATCTATGAAAATAAAAACAAAAAACAACTAATTACATGTTAAATGATAGTTACTATGATGTGTGTGGTATCATTTATTAGAATTTTATAGTGTTGTTGTGTAATTCGATAGTCCTTGTAACAAATTTGTTATCATATAATTTGGGCACATTTATAACTACTTAAAAATTTTATCTGTTGAAATCTTGTTGAAATGCCATTATGAAATTTTAACACTTTTTTTATGTAATTAAAAAATGGTGAAGGTGTCGGGTTGTAATACGATTTTTTTAAATTCTACTTTTATCGTACGACAGTGTCTTGTAGTTGTTAATGACGTGCTGTTAAACAATAACCATTCCTTAAAATGATTCTTTTAGGATATTCTATTACGCTAACTAAAAAATGTTAAACAATTATTTTAATATCAGTTTGGGAAGTTTTAGGTATTGTGCTAATTTTATTATAACGATTCACAATTAATTCCTTGTTATTTTAGTAAAACCGTTTTTTTTTCAAATAAATATTACATTAGGAAGCCTTCGGGGAACATAATTTTTTCAAATTTTGTTTAAAAAAAAGTGCATCAAAACTTAAAGCCCTAACAACATTTTTGTTTTACAACCTTACGGATTTCTGGGTGCATGGGCTTGTACAAACACAACTTAAGCTATGTATTAGTTCGAAAAATAACTAATTATATTTTGCTTGTGATTTTGAAACGCATTTCCAGCAGTAAAAGAGGAAAGCTAAGCAATTACCGACATAATAAGAACAGTTGGGGAATAGTACTAAAAGAGCAATAAAGTTGAGCCTATAGCACCTGCTAAATCTAATTAACACGTTTATATTAACCGAATTTCGGTGCCACTTTCCAGGTTTTAGTTTTTGCATATAATCCGAAAATATAAGACACTTGAATTCGTTTCACCAGCTTTGCTTACTAAAGTCTAAAACGGCCGAGATTTTGCCAAGTAATAATGTCACTGAGGCGTCGTAAAATCTCTTGCTTATTGTATTTAAGTTGCGGAGACAAAATGGGCGAAGATTTCCCAGATCCGACAAAACTAATGGAAATTGCACACGAACCAAAACGTTGGATATTTATTTTTTATATTTGTTTTACAGTGAAATGTTTGCGCAATCGTATTGCAAGTCAAGTTTATTCGGTTCTTTTATCTATAAACTGCTACTCTGTGCAAAGTCAACTAGAATTGCATCGTTCTCTTTTCCTCTCTCGATGTGTGAATGTGACATAAGACTACGATTCTGAATGCTCATCAACACAATACATAATTCGAATTATTATCGTACATAGTACTTTAATGATTCGATTGGTAAATTTTGATCTATTGAAACTGTGACTAAAACAATTTTAAAAGCATATTTTTTGTTTTATGTGATGCCTGGGGACCATTTGGTTATCTTGCAACTCATAAATTTCGTTCTGTCACGTAAATCCTTTAGGTAAAAATTCTATTTTCATTTTTGAGATTGGTTCGTGGGACGTTCTTGTGTGAAACTTTTCACTGTCACTTCACAAGTAATATATTACCCACAAAACTGTGAGAAAAACTAGAGCAACGGTTGATATTTTCCGAAACGTACAATTAAATAATAAAGACTTGAAAGTATTTTATCAATTTTATTGTAAAAGGCTATCTAGGAACAGATATCAGCTACGAGAAAAATAATGACATAATCAAAACTACACATTAACCTTTTTTGTAATGTTCTCCATCGTAGTGCATTAGTGAAAGGAGTCGGGAGTCAGAGTAGGTAGTTAGAGTAGGGAGTCGGAGTCAGGAGTCGGAGTCGGGAGTCGGAGTCGGGAGTCGGGAGTCGGAGTCGGGAGTCGGTAGGGAGTCGGAGTCGGAGTCGGAGTCGGGACTCGGTGTCGGGAGTCGGAGTCGGGAGTCGGAGTCGGGAGTCGGAGTCGGAGTCGGGTCGGAGTTGGGAGTCGGAGTCGGTTTTAAAAATACCAACTCGGGTGTCGTTTATTTTTCTGCCGACTGGCATCCCTGGTTTCTTTAGCACCCTAATGTTAAATTTTAAAGTTTAATTATTTTCTTTTACTTAACTTTTAAAGATTGTTATACTTTTAAAGTAATTATTACGTAATATAAAAAATTAAAACGGTGTCACTTCTAAAATTGGTAAATATATCTTGTTTATTTCATTTTTCGTTGTAAATGTTTAATGCACACATTAAAATTCACTTAATAGCACTAATCCTTAATTAATTTTGCTTTTAAATATTTGATTACAAAATTTCGCGCCGTAAAAGCAATGATTTTAGTAACTCAATTGCCTTGGATGCGTAGACTGTAGGTTTGCTCAAGTTTTAAATGACTAAACAGGAGTAACACGTATTGTAAGAGCATTTTCAGCTCTCTTAAACAAATTGCTTGGTTATCGCAAACTCATAGCACTTCGATTTATTTAGATTGAATTCTATTTATCTTCTTTTATTTGGCATTTGTTTGTTGTTGAAACCCAGACCGGTTGCAAGTGCTCGAAGTATCTCGCATAAAATGGATGCAAACTTGTTTTAAATGGAAAGTACAAGTTTAGTTAAAATTAAGAGTGTTTATGTCGGCACTTTGAACTGTTTGAATTGCAAATGAGTTAAAACTTCGACGAATCAAATTAATTATCGAAGATTGGAGTGAAATTGTCACATTATCGAGTCACAACATGACATTGGCGTGTGGGGTGCTCACGTTAATAGGTATAGCCTTAGGGTTTCCAAAATAGCAGGAGATAGATAGATAGAGATATGCTGAAACAAGAGCGAATATATCTTTAGGTTGTATTCACAACCCTATGAGTATTAAACCATTTGACTTAAAATATGGAAATTGGTTGGTTTATATTATGAACAATTTAACATCTTTTGGTTCTACTGCGACTTGTATTTATTCATTTTTTTCTGTGCCGCCATCCTAAACTTTTTCAAAAAGCACCCACCGTGGGTCAGGCACAGTGTTTCCTCTAAGAAAAAATTAATAAAATCCGAGATCAATATCTCAAACAAACTAATGTTCCATGGAGCAGTGAAGTAAAAATTATTCTTGATAAAGCTTGTAAAACCAAAATTAAAGTTCCATGTTAACATATATAAATATGCTATGCTTTCATTTAGAAGAAGGATTTTCTGAAAATGAAGTACAAAAATGGACAGCATTTGATTTATCGACGTTTTCCACATGTGATTTTATTTACGGCATTTCGGCTTTGCAGAAGTGGAGTCTCTTAGTTTAAAATAAAAAACGAATCGGTTCTGTAGCGTCTGTCGGCGCTGTCCGATCCCCAGACTGTTCCTCCCCCCCTTCCTATCCTGCCACTGGTCCTCTTGCAGAATTCTTTCGCTCATAGCTCTCGTTCCACGTCTTCCTGGGTCTGCCTCGTCTTCTCCTGTCAGGAGGGATCCAGTCAAGCGTTACTTTTGTCAGTCGATGGTCTGCCATCTTTCTTACATGTCCGTACCAAATTAGTTGTCGTCTTTCTGCCTCTTGTATTATAGTTTCCCTCAGACCGATTAGTTCTTTAATTGTTGTGTTCGGTACTCTATCTAGTCTAGACATTCTACACGATCTTCTTAGAGCATCCATCTCCAAAGCTTCCAGCCTTCTTTTATCTGCTTCTGTCCACCTACATACTTCTGCTCCACACAATACTATACTTTTAAGAACTGTGTTGCATATGTTGTATTTTCTCTTCTTTGTTATTCCTTTACTCCACCGTATTCCACTTAGTCTTTTGATGCCTCTTCTTCCTTGTCCTATTCGTTGTCGAATTTCTTTTTCATCATTTCCATCATCTTGAATTTATACACTCAGGTATTGGTAGCCATTGCATTTAGATATTTTCTCTCCTCTGTCTAATTCTAGGTCATCGGATTCTCCCCCAATACAAAGGTATTTAGTTTTTTCCATATTCATTGAAAGCCCAGCTTTTTCGTATTCTTTTTTAATTTTTCTTGTCATGTATTGGAGGTCATCCTTATCTTGGGCTATAAGCACCTGGTCGTCCGCAAATTAGAGAGTGTATATATTGCTTTCTCCTATATTTATCCTCATGCCCTTGCATGTTTTTTCCATGTTTTCTAGGGGTGTTCAATGTATATTTTAAATAGTGTTGGGGACAAGCAACATTTTTGTTACAATCCTTTTGATGTATCAAATCCTTTCGATGTCAAATCTTCCAATTTTAATTTTAATTTTAGGGTCTTTGTATAGTTCTTGGATGGCTTTAGTTACTCTGCTACTTATGTTTCTATTTTCTAATGCTTTCCATAATTCCTGGACAGGCACGCTATCGTAGGCTTGTTTGAGATGCAACAATTTTTATGTTTAAAATGTCTATCGACTTTAATAGTTATTAATGTATGATACATTTCTTAATGCGATATTTTTACTGACGTATTTTGCTTTATCTCCCACAGTTTTCTAGATTATTATCGATTAATCGGGCACCCTGTAGATAAAAGTATTTAGAAACAATTTAATAAGCAAATCCGAGATGTCTAACGGCTTATTTGGTTTCCGTATATCATCAACCTAAGCTATCCCTCGTGGTTTTGCTTATCTACATGTGAGTTCGAATCAAATAATAAATTTACGAGTGTCGAGAAAATAAAATCGGGGTAGTTGAGAGAACCCTCAGGCTTACCAATATCCAAACTTGGCGGCCGACACGGTACGAAAATGCAACGTTAGCTCAACCGAACACATCTGATACCTTGGAATCACTTTACGACATGTTTAAAACTAAAATCGATGCTTTTTGCAAAGTCGATATCCAATTGAATTTAATGCTACGCAGACGTTTATAAACGATCTGCGATATATTTCGGTCGTGAGTTACAGTCTGAGATTGATCTGTACGATTTGTTAGTATTCGAAACTACTTCGATAGTTATTTGTAATATTCAGTTGGTCTTATGTAAAGTTATTCTGACGTGGCTGAACCAAAATTAATTTTACATCTTGAAATGAGACCGTTACCACGCTTTTAATGTTGTGAGGCTGTGACGTCGTATAACGGCAGCTAACAGCATAAGCTTTGCCATTTTATGTTAACATATTTTAAGTTATTTACACACAAGTTTTTTTTACATACTGGCCATTACCGGGTGAACCAAATTTGAAAGTTTTACGGAATATCTCGGTTACCATAACAGTTGGCGAAAATCTGATAAGGGTCTCTTGGACTATTTTTTGGAAAAAGAACGCCCATGTAATCAGATGTTTTATATCGCTGTCCGCTTTGGCACTACAGAGGAAAAATGAAATTTCATCATTTTTGAAAATCCACTATAACTTCTTTATTTATTAAAATAGAACAAAATGTTATAAGGGTTTTTAATAAGTAAAGATTTTTATGAAAGTAGATACGCGAAAATAGGATGGAAAATGCAGATAGAGGGGAAAAGAACTAGAGGAAGGCCAAGAATAAAATGGGAAAAAGAAGTGAGGAAGAGACTAGAAGGAAAAGGAGTCAGCTGGAAAGATGTGCCACAATTAGCCAACGATAGGAAGGAGTGGAGAAAGATAATACAGTAACAGAAAAGCAACCTCGACACCGAAAGGTACAAGAGGAAACGATTAAGAAGAAGAAGAAGATTTTTATGCTTAATTTAAAAACAAAATTAAATTTTTTTAACGCTCTTGACTTTCGAGATATGAAGTAAACTAGTATTTTTTAAATGAAAACCCTATCTGACTCATGACTTTATACGAAAGAAAATTTTTGGCTTTTCAGAAATATACAGGGTGAGTCACGACAGACGCGTCGGAGTTTTATGGCGAAACGGTTTATATTTTCCAATTTCTGTCGCTGTTAGATTATGTAAGTCAATAAGGGCTACATTTTAAAAATATTTTCAAACATACAGGGTGCTCCAAAAAAGAGTGCCATATCAAAGTTATACTTTTTCTTATGGAACACCCTGTATATTTTTACATTTTTGGATTCCTCTTTAAATTTAATTCAAAGAATGTAAAAGGTTATATGGGTCTAAAGTCAACCGTTCTCGTGAAAATTGCATTTTCATGAAAATACAGTACTTTCAAAAATTTTCAACATTTGAAAACTTTGACAAGTCTGAACAAATTCGCTTGGAGATAAGATTGACAATAGATTATGTAACACTTTGCACCACCTACATTTTTAAAATATTGTACAGGGCGTTTTTTACGCTTGGTCAAACTTGTGAAACTTTAAACATCGATAACTCATTTTTTTTAAATACAACACCCTATATTTTTTTACACCGTCTTATAGAAAATTTAATTCTCTTTCGAAAACATTCAAGCTGTTTTTTACCTAAAATTGACATTTTCCGAGATATCGCGATTTTATTGTTAATTATTAGGGCAAAGTAATATTTTCAAGTAGGCTATGAAGGTAGACAGCGGTAATTTGAAACAATTGAAAGAAAAAACAAGACACTTATAATTTTATCGTTTGACTACACACTTTTGACAAATTTTTATAGGAAAATTGTAGTTTTACCATACTTACGTTAAATAGAGATTTTTTAAAATTATTTATGCATTTATTTATTGGACCAGTGTTATAAGATAATTACTAAATCCTATAAACCATTTTTTGTCTGTTTACGATACGACACTACGACACTCTACCGAAAACAGTACCAACCATGTTTTTTTTTTTTAATGTAAAATTAGACAAGTCAGTATTACTTTTTTTTTAAATCAGCGTTGCGTTCTCGTACCTAATACATTATTAATGGGTTTTTAGGACTTGGCAAAAGATCAAACTCAATTATATGAAAAATATTGTGGCCCTGATGAGAAACCTATATTTATACGTAAAAATGGTAAATCTACAACTTTCTCATAAAAAAATGTCAAAAATGTGTAGGCCAACGACAAAATTGTAAGTTTCTTGTTTTTTCTTTCAATTGTTTCAAATTACCGCTGCCTACCTTCATGGCTTACTTGAAAATATTACTTTGCCCTAATAATTAACAATAAAATCGCGATATCTCGGAAAATATCAATTTTAGGTGAAAAACAGCCTGAATGTTTTCGAAAGAGAATTAAATTTTCTATAAGACGGTGTAAGAAAATATAGGGTGTTGTATTTAAAAAAAATGAGTTATCGATGTTTAAATTTTCACAAGTTTGACCAAGCGTAAAAAACGCCCTGTATAATATTTTAAAAATGTAGGTGGTGCAAAGTGTTACATAATCTATTGTCAATCTTATTTCTAAGCGAATTTCTTCATACTTCTCAAAGTTTTCAAATGTTGAAAATTTTTGAAAATACTGTATTTTCATGAAAATGCAATTTTCACGAGAACGGTTGACTTTAGACCCATATAACCCTTTACATTTTTTGAATTAAATTCAAAGAGGAATCCAAAAATGTAAAAACATACAGGGTGTACAATAAGAAAAAGTATAACTTTGATATGCCACTCTTTTTTGGAGCACCCTGTATATTTAAAAATATTTTTAAAATGTAGCCCTTATTGACTTACATAATCTAACAGCGACAGAAATTAAAAAATATAAACTGTTTCGCCATAAAACTCCGACGCGTCCGTCGTGACTCACCCTGTATAGTTTTATATATTTGTTGCAAAAAATAACCGAGATATGGCTAATTATGTAAAAATTTCCCTATTAAAGTTTGCCATGATATCGTAAACAAGTAATGTTTGCAATTATTAAACAACTTAACATCATAATACAATCTTGGTTTCCGGGTTTGGAACCGCGTCTTCTATATTTAGAAGTAGTTGACGTTTCGACCATTGTGTCTTGGTCTTTTTCAAAACTTAACATCATTTCTGCCACAACCGCTACGTTTTTATCACTTACAATGTAATATTGTAACATATTAAACTATTCGCAGAGTTCAAATTTAGCCATGTTTACAATACCACAAGAAACAGTTATAAAATACAAAAACAAAAACAGGATTCCGTAAAAGTTGAAAAATTTACTTGAATGTGACGTTTAGTTGTTTAATAATTGCAAACATCACTTGTTAACGAAGTCATGACAAACTTTGATAGGGGAATTTTTACAAAATTAGTCATATCTTGGTAATTTTTTGCAACAAATATATAAAACTATATATTTTTGAAAAGCTAAAAACATTCTCTTTAATATAAAGTCATGGCCAATTAGGGTTTCTATTTAAAAGAAATAATAAAGAAAATGAGGTTAAATCAAAATATTAGTTTTCAATTCCAATTAAATTTAGTATAAAGTTTATAAATGCCACAGCTGGCAAAAACACACAGACACACCCAAATAAAGTCATTGATAGTTTATAACTTAGAATTGTATTTTTAGTTGTATTTGCAAATAAATAAGTTAATACAAATTAGTATTTATACAACCATGTTTGAATTATATTTTGATTCGAACTTCTTCAAATTATTATTTTACTTATAAATTGCTTTCGGAATTGGCATTCGTTTGCGCCCCAACGAATGCAATTTTCAAGTAATCGCCTTTGGATAACGTAATTTTATTTCGCCTGAATATTTACTTGAAAGCGAAGAATATTATTTCTAGTTTTAGACAGACTTCTGCGAAGCTTTCTAATTATCGTAATTGAATTTCTTTCTTAAGGCCACACAAATATAGTGCACTCAATAAGTTCTCAGCAATTGCGTCTACTACAACAGACAAAAAACGAAGTGATTTTAGAATAAACTTGGTTGTATTCTAAAATTTTCAAATACTCCACAGGGTGTTCTTTATCCGCGGTCCATTTTGTCAAACTTCAAACACGAATAGGTCAGTTTTTTAAAAATGGAACACCCTACAGATTTTTACATTTTCTTATTGATAATGTAATTATCTTCAAACACTACTAAAGATCAGTCATGTCTAAAATCAGTATTTTTCGAGTTGCGGTTTTTTTGATAATTTACGGATATAAACACAATATTTAATAGCATTAAAGTAGCAGGCTTTGGAAAAATCTCGAAAATTTGTTTTAAATGGTGGCCACACCACTTTTTTTCAATTTATTTTAAATTATTTAGTACCAACTTTAGAGTAGATAAGTAACATTTTATTTGAACTTTTTTGTTAGTTAAAAAAAAAGTTATACTAACGCTGTTGTGACGTTAAGTCTAACAACCACTTGAGGAATAATTACAAGCACAGAACTGAACACAGTTCATAATACGTAAACACATAAACTTAACTAAATACCCTTAGAGCAACCATTTGTCCTGGGTTACACATCATATTTGGAATAATACAATTAATTACTACTGAGGTGCAACTGCACCAAGAGAGACTTGTTAACTAGTTTCAGATTACAATAAGATAATGTATTAATAATATAATGCACTGGTATTCAGTTTAACAGTGATAATAAGCAATACATGAAGTAAGTATTTATGTTACTAACCAGGGAAGGTCACGATATATTGTCGCTAGAATCTGATCAAGGCTCTGATTATTGCATCAAGAACATCAAAACTAAATGTTTTGGTGAGCTATACGTTCCACTGACCATTTCCTTCGGGAAAATTGGGGAAAAACTGAAAAGTTGAATGATAAAGGTAGTTTTTACGATCGCGTTGGCCATGAAACCGTCAGAGATAAAATCGAAATTCTTCTATTTACCAAACCGCGCATCCTCGCAAGTAAAATGGTGCAAACTTTTTTTAAAAATCTTGAACGGTTCCGGAGAAAAACGTCAAAAACGGAACCCCTGCAAAAGCGCTATGATTTGAGAAGTTGTATAACTAAATCTATGCGACTTGCATAGGCGTTTAACATAGGGGAAACCTTTTTTACAAGGGCCTCGTTTTTCGCGTTTTTCTCCGGAACCGTTTATGATTTTTAAAAAAACTTTGCACCATTTTACTTGCAAACGATGCGCGAATTGGTAAATAGAAGAATTTCGATTTGATCTCTGACGGTTTCACGGCCAACGCGATCGCAAAAATTACTTTTATTATTCAACTTATCAGTTTTTCCCCTATTTTTCCGAAGGAAATGGCCAGTGGCACGTATAACTCTGCAAAACATTTGGTTGTGATGTCCTTGATGCAATAAACACAGCCTTGTTCAGATTCTAGCGACAACATATCCTGACCGTCCCCTGTAAGGATACAATCATTTCGAGCTTAAAGTTGTCAGGTACTGAAATACTGCTAAAAAGATAAAATACTAAGGAAGGTAAGATTAAAGTTAAATTAAGTTTTAATTTTTCAATTATCTTTCAAGTTATTGATTAGCTAAGTATCGGTTAGATATCTGTAAGTCTTCAATTGTTAAAACAGTTTAAATCGGATTAAAAGCATTGGCTTTCAGTGGATTTGAGACAAATTATGGCCATTTAATCGTAGCCGTAATGAAATACGCCGTCGCGGTCGTTTTTTGACTAATAAATATTTGTAAATACGTTAGCATGCCATAAAAACGCCCAAAAATCTCGTAATTATTTGAAAACATCCCCATGCGTTCCGCTCATGCAAAATGTGAAAGCCCCAAAGTAGTATAAATTTACTTTTCTTTACAAAATTTAAATTCAGTACAGTCATAATTTTATGCTTTGAATCTTTAGTCGAATATTTTCCTCTGAAGCGTTCTTTATTCGTAATTTTCTTCGGAATAAATTCTTTTGTGGTTGAGAGGGGCCAAACAGTTATACGTCATATATAATAAAGGGATTTGTAGCTTGGAAGGTAACAAACGTTCTTTTAATAAGCATGAGAGCAAACAAACCTGTTTAAGTACACGTTTAGCTACAAATTATAACGTTAAAAATCTAGCGTTGCTTTTTCCAATACACAAACATACAAAATACAAACGAATATCCTCAGAAACATGTAAAATGTTCTCAAACTAAATTAATACAGCGTATAAACTTTCTTTATCTCATGTTCTCTTCCCATTTTTTAAAAATTTGTCGTTGCTAGGTCGCTAACCTCCGACGACTTATGAAAAATGACTTTCTTTTTCACAAAGGCCTTTAAAAATCGTTTGCGCGGAGAAAATTATTGCCTCGGCACAAAATTATGCGTTTAATGCAAGTTATCTAATGTATTAAAAAGTTTGCTCCAAATATCGTTAATAGCTTAACTTTTTACTTTTCTTCATACTTTGCTAATGGTTTTTTAAACAGTTTTCGGATATTATATTACGTTCTTGAATTGCTTTTGACGATCATAATTCTTTAAATTTTACGGGAACGCTTTTAAATCAAACACACATTTAGGTAATGAGTTAATGAAATAATTGGTTGCATTAGAATTTCTTGTGAATTGGTTCGTTTGGATGGGGCACAAAACTTTATTTTTGATTTAACGTTGTGCAGTTCAAATAAGAGATGAAAAGAAATATGCGGATGGGTTGAAAAGTCCGTTGAATGAAAATAAAAAACAGCTTTTTGTGGTTTAAAATTACGTTAATTTTTCCCAACATAATCCCCTACCATCTCAATATTTAGACCAGCGGTGATCCTTGGCCTACCGCGTAGCCAGAAAGTAGATACGCAAAAAAGGATGAAATATGAAGATGGAGGGAAAAAGGTATAAAGGAAGACCAAGAATAAAATGGGAAAAGAAGTGAGGCAGAGACTAGAAGAAAAAGAAGTCAGGTGGAGAGATGTGCCACAATTAGTTAACGATAGGCAGGAGTGGAGAAACTTAACACAGAAATAGAAAAGCATACCTCAACACCGAAAGGTACAAGAGGAACCGATTAAGAAGATAAAAATTGACGAAAAGGGAAAAAAGAAACATCAAAAACAAAATGGGAAAATAAAGTGAGTTAAAGACTAGAAGAAAAAAGGGTCAGCTTGCGAGATGTGCCACAGTTAGCCAACGGTAGGTAGAAAGACATGGAGAAACATAATCAAGAATTAGAAAAACATACCCCAGCACCGAAAAGTGTAAGATAATCCGATTAACAAGAAGACGAAGAAGAAGATGATAAAGATTAATGAGTTATTTAAAACAATTTTTACAAATACTACAAAAACTTTTAAATTAACACAACCCTTGCAAGTAAAACAGCAAAACTGATTAATATCTATTTAACTTTGGTATTTTAATTAACAAAACCAAATAACCTTTCTCAATTTTAATAATGGCGACTATTTAAATGAGCAGTAGATAAAATAAAACGTGCATTAATTGTGAGCATTTAGTAAAATATTTGTGCATTAAAAAAATTATTAGATCATTACAAAAAACTAATGTGCCATAAACAAATTTGTTTGTAAATATATAAAAACATTTGAGTAATATTTAAAAAAAAATGGCATTAGAACAAATGCTTGCGCATTTATAAATGTGGATGTTCCTTTAATAATATATTTGTACACTTAAATAAATAAATGTGCAATACATTCGTACCTCTACAAAAATATATAAACATCTCAAAAAATATTTGATAATTTGAAAAATTACATTTCCAATAGTTTAATTAAATCACCATTTAAATATTGAATGCGCGCATTAATTAAATTATTTGAACCACCAGAAAAATATTTTGTAACCTAAAACGAATAATATGTGCACTAACTTTGAGATGCGATGTTAGCAACCACCGTAGATGTAGATTATTATACTACCAATAGAAGATGAAAAATGGAGAGATGGCCGATGTAGGTACTTGCCCAAAATTTAAAAAAAATACATATGTAAACATTTACTAGGAGTTGCAATTAGGGTTAAATATCTTAATGCTCCTCTAGAAGCAAAGAATTTGGCAATAGGAACAAAACGAAAACGGGGGCGACCATCAAAAGCGAGAAAAGCTATGATCGTTCAATAAAATAAGGCAACTATTTAAACGGGCATTATTTAAATATACATGAGCCTTAAAAACGAATACTTTAAGCAATAGAACTATAAATATTTAGGTATATTTAGGTTATAGGCTAGTGGAGATTTTTTTTACCTCAAACATTGAATTTATCGACAAAATATTTTATCATTTGCTTAAAAGATATATTTCTTTCATGCTAAATATTTATTATTATTTTAAATATTTCTAATGCACAAAGTATTCGTTTTAATGCACATGTATATTTAAATAATGCCTGCTTAAATTGTGCCCTGATGTTTGTTTGTTATGAAATATTGTTTAATTCCTTTAATAAAATAAATTGAAAAATATTAAACGAGTTTGTTTGTCTTTAAAAATGGTTTAGATGGAGTAAAGTTAAATAAAATATGTTGTAAAATACTTCAAATTCGATCCACATAGGGTGTAAAGCCTAATGACAAAATTTTATCATTTGCTTGAAAGATATATTGATTTCATGCTAAATATTTAATTATTCTATTGCTCAAAGTATTCGTTTTAGGGTACATGTATATTTAAATAATGCACATTATAGTGTTTTTTATTTAAAATAAAATATTTATTTAATGCGCACTTTTTAATACTTTATTGCACAGAAGTCGTTTTAGGGCACACTACAAATAAAATCTTGCTCAAAGTAACATTTTTTATGTAAAATAGATATATTATTTAATGCTAAATATTTATTGTTCTATTGCTCAAAGTATTTCTTTTAGGGCACATGTATATTTAACTAATGCACGCTTAAATCGCACCCTTTAATAATTATATGAGATGATTAATATTGTCGTTTATTAATTAATTCACAAGCGAAAGAAAATTGAAAATCTCAAACTGGTTACGGTGTCGTTAACAGGAGAACGGTTAAGACAGTTGTAAAGTCGAGCGAGGAAGGCAACTGTCGACTAGTTTTCATTCCTTTTTTATTCTTTCTCCCAACACAAGTTTAACAAACTACGGACGAACTTAACTGTGTGAGGGAGCAAAACTTAAAAAGGTCGCTGTTTTGGTTCTTCGATTCAACAACCGCATTATATCGTAAAGTTTACTCAATATTGGGCAAATATAAAAAACGTCGTAACTTGGTTCAGTAAATTTTATCAAAGGCTCGTAAAAATAGACCTATAAAGGTAAAAGATTGGTCGTCACCTCTTACAACGTGCGTATTTCGTTTAATAATATCGATCGCTGCTATTAATAAATTAGCTAACTGCTTTTGTAAAACATACGCAATGTTACTGTGTTAGTATTTGTATGTTAAATGCTAATTATTTACTACAATGAAGTGAAAAAATACTCTTGTGATATTTTAACAAATTAAAAATTACTTATCCTATTTCTAACACAAACAGTTTCTTTAAGAAATTGAATACCTTAGCAAGTAAAACTAAACATTACTGTATAAACTGAAGCTAGTTTCTTAACTTACGATTTTTTACCTAAATAAATTGAAAATTGGAAAATTAAAAAAAATAATCAAAACGCAGTAAAATATTTGAGCAGTTTTTAAACGAACTAAAGTAAGGAACATATTTCTTACAGTGTTTTCAACATTTTTTACGATTGGAGCTACTGTAATTGTTAGCTTACAATTTTTTACCAAAATAAATTGCAAGCATATACAGGGTGCCCATTTTTCTAACCTCTTGTTTGGGTAACTCCGTTAGTATTAAAGATACAGAAACGTTTAAATTAGCAAATTTGTGCAGAATTTAAAGGAAAATCTGCTGCCATTTTCAAATTTGACCTACGTCATCAAATTTTTTGAAATGTTTTGAAAAAACTGATTAAAGTCGATTTTTTCAAATTGGAATAATTCCGTAAGCATATGAGCTGGAACAAAAATAAAAATTGGCGTTTATAGACCCTAAAAGACCCGTCATAACATATGCTATGGAAACAATAACAATAAATAGGAAAGAATATGAAGACTTAAAAATAGTGGAGAGAAAAGTAACGAGAGAAATACTAGGACCTAACGTATTCAGAGATGGAGAAGTAAGACTGAGAATGAACAAAGAAATAGAGGATGATCTCGGAGGAGAAAATATCATTCGACCGTTAAAGGACAACGATTACGATAGACAGGACACATCGTGAGAAAGAAAGCAACGGAAACAATCAGAGGATAACACAATGGATCCCTATTTGGCCCAGGAACAGGGGAAGAACAAGAAAAAAAATGGAGAGACGCCCTGTAGGAAGATACAAAGCCATTGAGAATAAATGACTGGAAATCGAAATGCAAAGATATGAAATAATGGAAGAAAATAACGGAGGCAGCCAGGACCAACAACAAACTTTGAAAAATCAAAGAGAGAGAACCGATCCACCTCAATAAATGGATTTAAAAAACACCTCGGCGTTAGCCATAATCCTAAGCATTATCCTGCTCGATGAATGAATGAATGAAGCTAATTGTACAGCTTTAAAATGCTAACTAAAATAACACATTGAAAAAAAATTACTTTACCTATAAAAAAAAATAAGCGCGTTTTGAACGAACTGAAGGTAAGTAAGTTTTATTTAGAGTGTCTGTAACATCTATGCAGAAGTTTAGACTTTATACCAAAGTAAATTGTTTAAATTTTGTAGGTAAAATAATGTAAATAAGTTATAGAGACTATTCAGTAACAGGTAGGCACGAAACCTTAGTAAATACTAACAAAATACTGCAAGCCACAGTCGTATGAAACGCCAAGACCGCGGTACGAAGGTAACTAGGCCAGGTGCTTTATATACCTGTTGAGTAAGAAAGGTTACGAATGCGAAAGGCCGCAGATAAATCCGTAATATCCGGCTATGGTTCCGCTCCCCTATCACAGACCGGAAGCACTGGCCAGTGTTTTGTGCAGTGGTCAAAAATCCATGCATATAATCGGATCATTTTAAATAAATTAGCATCCTTTAAAATAAATCTAACTTGCAAGCCCCGATAATGTCTTTTTAGACTAAACAATTAATTTATATCGCGATATTTCACGGTCGCAATTAAAAACCGTTTGCGCGGTTATAATTTAGGCGATAAATTCAACTGAGATCGTAAAGTTTCATGTTTATTCTTCAATATATATTTTCATTCGAAATTGCCGGTCGCTTGTAAGTTAAATAAGATTTTTATGTGTTAACATTTGCAGAGAATGAGCGGAAATTTGATCTTGCAACGACTGACTTTAAGTGTCTGGCTTTTTTGCGATGGAGACGGAAGATTTACAGAACTTTGAGCCAAACATTTAGTTACAAGGGTCACAGATGTTAAGTTTCGATCTTTCAATAAATTTATAAGATTAATTGGCGTGTGATACAGCTAATAGGAATAAATAAAATTACGTTCCTTACAAAGGAAAACAAAAAATAAATTCCGGTACTTCTATGAAGTATTACTGCTGGTAATTAAAGACCGTAGTCAAATATTTTGCGTTCTAGAAGGGTTTGTGTAAAACACAGCTTTTACCGAAGCTATCTACTAATGGGAAACCTGAAAATGAAACATCTTCATATAGACCTATACTCTCTTAACTGTTGTCTCAAAATTATTTGAGAAACTTATATTAGAAAGAATGAAATCTATACACGAAGATACCTGAACAACAATTTCGATTAAGGGAAAAACACTCTACCATTGAACAGGTACACAGGTACCTACAGAAGATCAAAAGATATGTTTGACAATCTTTCTAGACATCGCCCAGACCTTTAAATGACTAAATATTTTCTATGCAATTTACAGAATTATTATAATCTTATATATCGGGAAGAACGTACAGAATCAAATAAGAAGAATACTCAAATATAAGGAAAATTAAGGCGGGAGTTCCCCAGGGAAGTGTGTTGGGGCCGGTTTTCTACTTAATATATACTCATGATATGCAGACTATAGAAAATATCAATTTAGCCACTTTTGCATACGATAGGCTGTCCTAGCAATAGGCGCTACAATAGAAGAGAGCACAACTTCACAAATTGGACTAAAAAATGGAAAATAAAGATAAATGCAAGAAAAACAATATATGTTCACTTTACCAATAAAACAGTTCAACATAATCCAATAATAATCAACAACGAAATCATACAAACAAACAACTACATGATGAATAACTTCAGCATGGTTATTTTCAGCAGGACGGTGCAACAGCGCATGCGACACGAGAAACTATAGCTTTTCTTAGCGAGTTTTTTGATGACGGGCTGATAAGTTTGCATACACAAGTTGAATTTCCTCCGAGGTCACCTTGCTAGACCATCATGGACTATTTTAAGTGTTCCCTTAGCTGAAATTAGGATTTTTAGAACGCCTCTTGCTAATTTGCAAGAACTGGGCCAAAGAATTGTTGAAGAATGTGCAACCATAACGCTAGTAATGCTGCAAAATGCTTTTAATAGCATGAGGAGGTCGGTAAACATTGAACATGGCATGAGACAATTTCAACAGTTACTTTAATTTGGATTTTTATGTTAATAAAAACATTAATAGACATTTGTTTTAATTTTCAAACTTGTAGTTTATCACTATCACATCTCTAAAAATTATAACACATTTGCACATTATTGCAGATGTCAGTATCGGACGTGACTTGACAAACTTTGACAAAAAGCTGATATAAGATAGGAGAGTGTGGTTGTGAAGTTATTCACATATTTTTAAGGCGATTTCTTGGTAAAAATGAAATTTAAACGAAGTGAAAAAAAATTAATATCGCTCACTTTGTTTATATTATTGTTTCTCTAGTCATTATTTAATTTTAAACACACTATTTAATCATTAAAAACAAGTTGTGTATGTGTTAATTAGATTTCTCTACATACTAATAGTTACAAATATTGGCGCGTGTGTAACCTTTAAAGATAAATTGTTGTGAAACTGTACATATTCGGCAGTTAAAGAGTTAATAGAAAACTAGAAACGAAACACATAAACCCAAAACTCATATCAGTATTAAGCAAGGAACATATGATATTATTAGAGTAACTGGTACGTGTTTGCTGGTACGTTTGCTGTTCCTTTTCTTTTCCCTCTGTTTCTCTGCTGCAATTCCATCTTGCTTGAACCTGTCTGTAAATTTTCTCCCTGGAGATGCCTATCTTATTATTTTTCTTCCTTGCGGCTTTTGACGTAAGCAGTTGGTTTTGTCTGTATAAAATGTTTCTTTGTGCGAAACAAAAACCTCGCTGATCGACTAGTCGTTCACAATTTACATTGTTTATGAATCTTCTTCATTAGTACAACAAAAACATTCGCCGGGGAAGGGCGTTATATCTGAAAAAGCGTTCGTACTCTATTGGAAACGAGTTGATTTTAAAAGCGAGTAAATTATAAAGTGCAATAAAGTCTTAAGTGTCTGGTGCATAATTAATTTTCATTCATTATTAATTTAATTACAGCAATCTTGAAGCGAAAAAAGTCGCACTTATTAGTAATTGCGTTTTGTGAAGGAAAAATAATGTATTCGCATTGTGTAAAAATAAATAAATGTTTGTGATTTTGGTTGTACATTTGTAGGCTTTTAAATTGTGGTTATCCTATAACGTAAAAAGAAGCAAAAGGATTATTTATGTCGGGGTGTTTTATAGGGGAAGTTTTATCCGTATTTATGTGTCGTAATACACAGTAAATAATGCCTCAATGGCAAAATGTCAAAGGTCAAAGTAATAAAAACACAAACTTTTTTTTATAAATAAAAATTACCCCGTTACGTAGGTACGCTTATAATATTCCCTTTGTTTTCCATTCATTATTATGCAACATAATACGCATAAAAATATAAACAGCTTCCTTTTTGTCGGCTATACCTGCGCAGTAAGGATTTTTGGAATTGAGTGACGTAAATTATAAAAAATCTTTAATTTTTAAAGGCATTCTCTATCGAAAAGGACCACAAATGATAAAAAAAATATTTTTAAACATATTGTAGGTCCAATTTTGAGGAAAACATAAGCTTGTTAGCTACAGATACAGAGTTGTATCCCTATTTACTATTTTCAATAATAAACTTAAGATATTAAAATATTTCTATACATTTGTCCATAAAATCTTAGCTGTTGAACATTTTATTCGGTTTCTAAACAAAATAATACGCGCCACGCATTGCATAAACGTTGTTTAAACGCATGATGTAAATTTTTACACTAAATTCAAAATTTCGCACCTCTTTTTAATAGTAAAAGGTGTGTTGCGAGGTTGCGATCCGACACAGGAAGGATAGTTAAACAATAAACACATGTTTCAAGTCTTACGGCACCCCTGTGAAGCGACGCCCTGAGGCAGGCTACTTCAATGCTACACCCTGTTAACGGCCCTGGCCACAGAGACAAAATTTGACGTCATGTTAACCTTTGACGGAGGTTTGTGCAACTGTGTAACCTGTTAAAGTTACATAAAACAATTAAACAACATTGTAAGTGTCAGTTAATTGATTTTATTCACAAAGTTTCGACATTAACTAGTTGGCGTCGTGCAGTTCTTATCAGAAAGTCATATAACAGCAATTTTGTCTAGCAATTACTGTGTCGCAGACCCGCTGCTACATCCACGGACGTCAATGTAGGCAAGATTAAATTGTTATTTAACAGCAAGCACGCGAGATACGTCGTTACATTAATTAGTAGCCATAAAGAGTTACATCTGATAACATTATTTATCTTTACATTAACATCAGTCACGCTTCCAGGGCTTAATTCAACGTGACTGTTATTATTTTCGACGTGGGACTCGACTGGGAATAATTTCGGGACGTGCAGTTATTAGATGTTTCGAATATTTTACAATAAACACGACATAAATTAAATTGACTTCGCAGGACGACGCGACGCGCGCAAGAATGTCATGCATTTTTGTGTAATTGTGAATAATAAAATATAATTTTGCAAGCAGCAGAGTTCGGTAAACGTATTAAACAGCAAAAAAATATGAAATGAGGAGGCGTTGGCTCTGGGAATATTTTGTTGCTCGCTGTAGTCAGGCGAAATAAAGAAAAATTGAAAAATAACTTCGCTGATATCAGTAAAAAGTGAGATTGATGCTTCAAAAAATTGAGTGGAGGTTCGAATATTGATGTGTGATGGAACATAAAAACAACAAATATGGATACACACACGAAATTGGGGAAAGTTGGCGCGTTTTAGGTTTACCTAAATATTACCAGGTGACTATAGGTAGCTTAGGGTGTCTTTAATATTTTCCGAAAATATAAAGACCATCGCACAACAATCGATTTTTTTCTGAAAAAAGTTGCAAGGTTAGTCTTGGAATTTATTGAAAAAGTTTGAGAGTCTATAAAAAATGTTTCAGGCTTTTTTTGAACAAACCAAAGATGGAAATACACTGCTTAGGGTGTCTTTAACATTTTCCGAAAATATAAAGACCATCGCAAAACAATCGATTTTTTTCTGAAAAAAGTTGCAAGGTTATAAGTCTTGGAATTTATTGAAAAAGTTTGAGATTCTATAAAAAATGTTTCAGGCCTTTTTTGAATAAACTAAAGGTGGAAATGCATTGCTCAGGGTGTCCTTAACATATTCCGAAAATATAAAGACCATCGCAAAACAATCGATTTTTTTCTGAAAAAAGTTGCAAGGTTATATATAAGTCTTGGAATTTATTGAAAAAGTTTGAGATTCTATAAAAAATGTTTCAGGCCTTTTTTGAATAAACTAAAGGTGGAAATGCATTGCTTAGGGTGTCCTTAACATATTCCGAAAATATAAAGACCATCGCAAAACAATCGATTTTTTTCTGAAAAAAGTTGCAAGGTTATATATAAGTCTTGGAATTTATTGAAAAAGTTTGAGATTCTATAAAAAATGTTTCAGGCCTTTTTTGAATAAACTAAAGGTGGAAATGCATTGCTCAGGGTGTCCTTAACATATTCCGAAAATATAAAGACCATCGCACAACAATCGATTTTTTTCTGAAAAAAGTTGCAAGGTTATATATAAGTCTTGGAATTTATTGAAAAAGTTTGAGATTCTATAAAAAATGTTTCAGGCCTTTTTTGAATAAACTAAAGGTGGAAATGCATTGCTCAGGGTGTCCTTAACATATTCCGAAAATATAAAGACCATCGCAAAACAATCGATTTTTTTCTGAAAAAAGTTGCAAGGTTATATATAAGTCTTGGAATTTATTGAAAAAGTTTGAGATTCTATAAAAAATGTTTCAGGCCTTTTTTGAATAAACTAAAGGTGGAAATGCATTGCTCAGGGTGTCCTTAACATATTCCGAAAATATAAAGACCATCGCAAAACAATCGATTTTTTTCTGAAAAAAGTTGCAAGGTTATAATATATAAGTCTTGGAATTTATTGAAAAAGTTTGAGATTCTATAAAAAATGTTTCAGGCCTTTTTTGAATAAACTAAAGGTGGAAATGCATTGCTTAGGGTGTCCTTAACATATTCCGAAAATATAAAGACCATCGCACAACAATCGATTTTTTTCTGAAAAAAGTTGCAAGGTTAGTCTTGGAATTTATTGAAAAAGTTTGAGAGTCTCTAAAAAAGGTTTCAGGCCTTTTTTGAACAAACCAAAGGTGGAAATGCATTGCTCAGGGTGTCCTTAACATATTCCGAAAATATAAAGACCATCGCAAAACAATCGATTTTTTTCTGAAAAAAGTTGCAAGGTTATATATAAGTCTTGGAATTTATTGAAAAAGTTTGAGATTCTATAAAAAATGTTTCAGGCCTTTTTTGAATAAACTAAAGGTGGAAATGCATTGCTCAGGGTGTCCTTAACATATTCCGAAAATATAAAGACCATCGCAAAACAATCGATTTTTTTCTGAAAAAAGTTGCAAGGTTATATATGTCTTGGAATTTATTGAAAAAGTTTGAGATTCTATAAAAAATGTTTCAGGCCTTTTTTGAATAAACTAAAGGTGGAAATGCATTGCTTAGGGTGTCCTTAACATATTCCGAAAATATAAAGACCATCGCAAAACAATCGATTTTTTTCTGAAAAAAGTTGCAAGGAATTTATTGAAAAAGTTTGAGATTCTATAAAAAATGTTTAAGGCCTTTTTTGAACAAACCAAAGGTGGAAATGCATTGCTCAGGGTGTCCTTAACATATTCCGAAAATATAAAGACCATCGCAAAACAATCGATTTTTTTCTGAAAAAAGTTGGAAGGTTATAGTCTTGGAATTTATTGAAAAAGTTTGAGAGTCTATAAAAAATGTTTCAGGCCTTTTTCGAACAAACCAAAGGTGGAAATGCATTGCTCAGGAATTTATTGAAAAAGTTTGACCCCTGAACTTTTTATTTAAAGTTTACTTATTTGGTTTAACCTTGTTCTGTGCAATATAAAGATTCAAAATTTATAAGTAAATAATTATTTTTACAAAAAACTGAAGATAACCTAAGTAGACCTAATAAATTTCAATTTTGTGGTCTTTCAAGTTATTTGGAGGTAATAGCATAAAAGATTTATATACCCACGGAGAGCATTTCGCTTGAAATCATCCGAACTTTTGATTGACAAGTTATAAAACTTTTCCATTACCCTAAAGTATTTCAAATATCATATTTTTAAACTTAAATATATTTCATTGTATGCAGTTAGCATCAAAACAAACACACATAGTTTTTTTTAATGTTATGTCCTATACCTAAAGTTAATATTTCTCGAGTTATTGGTCGCATTCAGATAGGTAGCGGTAGCCGCTCCGAAAAAGTCTCCTTTTAACAACCGCTACTTTCCCAACAGTTGCCATGTTTGGGAGCGTATTTTATTTATTTTATAGCGTCTTTATCAGAGTAGATAGAAAAAAGTTTTAAATACAAAAGTTGTTTGGCATCACGAGCTGCATAACCCTGCATAATTTTCAAATATACAGAGTGTTTGGTTTTTGAGAACCAACATGCAAGTTTGTTATTTTAAATACAACATTCTATATATTTACGTCTTCTTGTAGAAAATTAAATTGCCTACAAAAAACATTAAGCATGTCCTATACCTAAAATCAATATTTCTCGAGATTTCAATTTTAATAATTTATTTTTTTAAATGGTGGAGGTGCCGAGTATTTTAATATAATAATACAAATCCGGATTTGTATTATACTTATGAAATTACTCCCTTTATACGATCTTAGATAAAATCAAAACGGCGCACAATAACTTTTTGAAATTGATAGGGCATTTTAAGCTAATGTATCTCAAGATGTGGTCCAAATTTCAGACAAAAAGAATAACGCGTTTTAGAGTTGCTTGCATAAGTATGTGAAGATTTTTATTATACTTATGAAATTACTCCCTTCCTACGATATTATATAAAATCAAAACGGCGCACAATAACTTTTTGAAATTGATAGGGCATTTTAAGCTAATGTATCTCAAGATGTGGTCCAAATTTTAGACAAAAAGAATAACGCGTTTTAGAGTTGCTTGCATAAGTATGTGAAGATTTTTATTATACTTATGAAATTACTCCCTTCCTACGATATTATATAAAGTCAAAACGGCGCACAATAACTTTTTGAAATTGATAGGGCATTTTAAGCTAATGTATCTCAAGATGTGGTCCAAATTTCAGACAAAAAGAATAACGCGTTTTAAAGTTGCTTGCATAAGTATGTGCAGATTTGTATTATACTTATGAAATTACTCCCTTCCTATGATCTTAGATAAAATCAAAACGGCGCACAATAACTTTTTGAAATTGATAGGGCATTTTAAGCTAATGTATCTCAAGATGTGGTCCAAATTTCAGACAAAAAAAATAACGCGTTTTAGAGTTGCTTGCATAAGTATGTGAAGATTTTTATTATACTTATGAAATTACTCCCTTCCTACGATATTATATAAAATCAAAACGGCGCACAATAACTTTTTGAAATTGATAGGGCATTTTAAGCTAATGTATCTCAAGATGTGGTCCAAATTTCAGACAAAAAGAATAACGCGTTTTAGAGTTGCTTGCATAAGTATGTGCAGATTTGTATTATACTTATGAAATTACTCCCTTCCTACGATCTTAGATAAAATCAAAACGGCGCACAATAACTTTTTGAAATTGATAGGACATTTTAAGCTAATGTATCTCAAGATGTGGTCCAAATTTCAGACAAAAAGAATAACGCGTTTTAAAGTTGCTTGCATAAGTATGTGCAGATTTTTATTATACTTATGAAATTACTCCCTTCCTACGATCTTACACAACAAGTTATTTTTCTAATACCTTTTTTTATGAAACCTGGTTTTATTACAAAACAATTTCCAACGCGTTAGAAGTAACCATATAATGTTATAATGTATTTCTTTTAGGTGCAAAACTCATTTTAAAAATTAATACAGCTCCATATTTATGAAATAAAAGAACACTAATGATAATTTGTAGTCCAATTTCAACCCCAAAATGTATCCAATTAAATATCCGTGCTTAAAATTCATGAAAAAACCGTTTGCAATATATCAGCGCAAATAAAATTAAACATTAATTGCGCCTGAAAATTTTAACGGTTTTTTTTTGCGCGCGCCGGTCTGTTTTACGTTCGAATGTAAACTATTGTCTACACTTTAGTTAATTGTATAATGTTACGACGCTTCTGGGCCGGGTGTATTGATGAGTAGCAGACCATTATCGCCGCATGCTTGCGCTCAACTAATTAGGCAAAGTTGTAAATTACATCTGGAGGGTTCAATTGTATCGAAAAGAGAAGTTGCGTAATTCGGGCCGTGATTATATTGTGTGCGCTTCTTTTATAATAGCGTATTAGGGCTTCTATAATTCTGCGCAGCTTGAATTTAGTATCGCAAAGATTAAAATGTCCGTGTTTTTAGGCCCTGTTTAAATTCCGTGTGTTGTACTGCATAAAACTTTATTTTGAAATAATGGAAAGGCTTTTTACTGTCGCCATATGTAGGACAAGAACGTACTACGGCCAGTAAAACTAATGATTTCGATATTTTAACAAATAATGTACAGGGCTTGGCGTCTCCTAAAAAGATTTTGTCAATTTTTAACTTAAACAGAACCCCATTTAACACAAAAATATTGTTGTATTGTAAATGCAGTGCAATCGCTAATTGCAAAATACTGTTTATTTTTAGGTATATAGAAACTCCACCCATTAATAAAATATTTTTTAACTGATTTCAAAGGCTAATAAAATTATTATTATTATTATTATTAATATGTACCTGGAACATATCGTGGTCCATTGATGGTTGATAGCGGTCCACTTCCATATTTGACATGACATGGGTCGGCGTTGCTTGACACCACAGCGATCTCGTCCAGTTCGTGTCCATCTGAAGAGCCCAAGGTGCTTCCTCCGTGCGTTACCAGCCTCCCAGCCGAGCTGTCGTGTGACTGTTTGCGGCTACGCCAGCTAAGCACCAGCCGTTTGGCTGTGGACATCACGCCATGCTCTAGTGCACATACGGTGATGCTGTCCACTATAGAGTTGATTTCCACCAAACGAAACTTCGCAAAAATTCAACTACCGAAGATCGAAAATGGAAGATCTTAACGCAACTGACGACGAGTTTATTGTTTGGTTGCATTTTGGCGTTTAGTTTGTTATGTGCGAAAAGTTATTTAGTAAAACCTACTATAGAAATACTTTTATCAGTTTGCTAAATTAAAAAAACACTACAATAAAAATTAAGTTGACCAGTAAAGACTCTGGGGAATGAATGTTTAACAAATAATAACGATTTAAAACGAAGCGAAGAAAATTTAGTAGACGAAACCGGGGATAAAAGTAATTTTTTTTTGTTTTTATTTAATTGCTCATAGAGTATAACAAGTTTTTTACATCCAAATTGATTTCATGAGAGATTGGACATTTGTCTTCCTTCCAAAATATTTATTTCATATGTTTTGTAAAGCATATGTGAGATTTTTTTTCTGTAGTAAGACAGCTCTTAATTCCAACCTCAACTTTGGGGCTAAAAGTAACAATGATCGGGGTAAGTTGTAACGGCAAAATAATTTACACAGCTCATAAGTAGTGGGTAAATAATATATTAGTATTCATCAACAAAATTAATATTTGATTCCAAATCACACAATAGCAAAATTACAAAATAAAAACTTTGGTACAATAGAAAATGATAAGTGAAAATGATCAATATTTAAAAATGTGAAAAAAAAATGCAATGGAAAATTAATCTGACAAGTTTTGTATGTTCTCATTTACGAAGAAAACCACCAATTCTGTGCTAAGAGTGAACATTTGCAAGTGACAACATTGATTGGGGTTGATTGTAACACTGTTACTTTTGACCCCAAGTGTACACAAAACAAATTGGAAGGAATCCACAATTAACCACGATTACAACGTCAAATTGTATTACATCCACCAACAGCCGACAACATTTTGAACATAATAATCTAGGTACTTTTTTGTTTCGCTTTTAGAGATCGCCTAAAAGTCACTCGACCGGTGATATAGCGCATTCACTTTTAGGCAGAAAATAGTGACTCTGGCTGGCAAAAACTTAAGACAGATGAAAACTAGCAATGTAGGTAGGGAGCTGGATGTAAATGAACATTGCACGAGCGCTTACGGCGACATTTGACAAAAAAAGAAACTATAGGCACTGTTACAACCTACCCGTGTTACTTTCATCCCCGGTTCCCCTTTCCCACACGTTCACATTTTTATAATAAACGGTTTTATTTTTGTACTAAACTAAAGCGGTTTTTACCAATCGATACGTCCACCTCGGCCTAAACGTTTTACAAAAGTTACCGCGGCAGACTTTATTTATATTCGTAGCACGCAATTTTAAACTCGACTAAACCGCTGAAAGTTTAGCGAAATTAATATCACGTCTTTTGTTGAATTTCGCCGAGGAAAATCTACGAAAAATTAATGAACCCGCTACCGAAGCCTCAAAAAACCTTTTGTTTTTATCAAAACATTTTTTTCGCGCCCATTCTTAACCCAATTTCGTTTTACAAAAGCGAGTGACTGTCAAGTTTTTGGAAATTTATTGTATAGATTGCGTTGCTAGGGAAATGTGTGAAAGACGAGTGCACTTTTAAAACACAAGAGACTCTGCTCGGAAGTGGATGTTGGTTAAATATCGATCAAGTGACACAACAAGTTCACGGAATATTAAATTTATTTCAGTAGCAAGTTTTGACAACGACATAATTCACGGTGTACTAGATGATTTCGAGTTAGAACCACGTCTATTATCAACAACAACACCTGTTTCTTGTTTGAACAAGATAATTTTACAAAAGCGCAGGATAACAGTGATGCAAAACTAAATATAACTAATGTCAGATAGTGTTATTGATAAGGCAACTCTTATTTTTCAACTTGATAATGTTGTATCCACATGTGAACATTTTAATTCGCTTTTCATAAATAAACCTATATATAATCTTAGTAATATATAAGCGAGCGAATAATACATTATAAGGCTTTCCCTAATATTAACTCTGGAATAATATGGTAATAAATCTCCCTTAAAGACGTGGGAGTATTTTATTTATAGCAATAAGTTTGTCAATAAGAAGACAAAGATAAATTAAATGGATGCAAAAAGGCCTAAACATTATACAGTTATGTTAATGTTACAGAAGTTCATCGTTCTTTGTATGAAGTTTGTTTTATCACAAAATGTTTTTCTTACATATGTATCTACAACGATTGAGAATGTTTTGTTGACACAAATGTTTTTTAATAACATACTGTGACAACATTTTTAGAAAAATACTCTTTCATAATTCGTTAGCTTGAAATAATATTTGCAACAAAGTCATGGCGTGTTATAAAATCTACAGCGTAATTCTGCAACAAATGGGAAAAAAATGTATTATTGTCTTCTCAGAAAATTTTATTCTTGATAAAAGTTGGTGCATGGTCTAAAACTAATTTTAAGATAAAAAAAATTAATAAAAAGTCATAGGAAACTAGATTTTAGCAATTTTCGAAATATTCGAAAGAGTAAAGTGGCCTTATTTTAAGAGATACAAAAAAAAATTATAAGAAACAGTTATTTAGAAAATTAAGCTACATTTAAAATTTTCAGAAAACTTCATGTTACACTTGCGAGTAAATATTTAAATTGAAAATTCTTAACGTAATTCAAAATTGATATAATAGGCCTAAAGCAAAACCAAAACTCAATTCAAAGTGTATCTGTCAATCTAATTTGTAAGCATTAAAGCATATAATTGTTAATTATGGCTGATAAATTAGCTTTAGTTGAAAAAGCTGAACTTGTATTAATTTGTGGTGACTATTACAAAACATCTAGAGAAGCTGCATTAATTTTTAATGAAAGACATCCCGACAAAACTGTTTCATTTAGTACAGTTGCAAGATTATTGATACAGTTTAAGAAGACTGGATCATTGGAAAACCAATACAAAAAGGAACATACCAAATGGGTTATTAATGAAGATAATTATTTAAATGTATAACAAACAGTAATAGAAAAACCAAAAGCATCTATTAAAACGGTAGCGATGAATAACAATTTATCTTTATCCTCAGTTTAAAGAATTCTAAAACACAACAAATACCATCCTTATAAACCAAAATTCATAAACAAAGTTCTAGACCGAGATTATTATTTACGATTTGAATTTTGTTGTAGCGCTCAAGGAGAAGTGGAGGATAATAGCCAATTTTTAAAACATATTTTAATCTCTGATGAAGCAACATTTTACATGAATTTTCTTATAATTTTTTTTTATCTCTTAAAATAGGGGCACTATTCCTGCAAATATTTCAAAAATTGCTAAAAACTTTTTTCATCTTAAAATTAGTTTTAGACCATGCACCAATTTTTATTAAGAATAGAATTTTGTGAGAAATCAACAGATAATAATTTTTTTTCTATTTGTTGCTTCCATTTGTTCTTTTTTTTTGTATCTCTTAAAATAAGGGCACTGTACTCTTGCGAATATTTCAAAAATCGCTAGAATCTAGTGTCCTATGGCTTTTTATTGAACCTGTTTTAATCTTAAAATTAGTTTTACACCATGCACCAACTTTTATCAAGAATAAAATTTTCTACGAAATCAATAATACATTTTTTTTCTCATTTGTTGCAGACTTTTTGAATAACGCTGTACACACAGACCTAAAAGTTTGATTAATGTTTTGAAAGTTAAGATCGTCACAAAAAAAAAGTATCAGTCTCCTTTGAAAAACAGCAGTCAAAAACCTTCGGCAAATATTGTTTGTTACATTTTTGAAAACAAAGAAGTTATAGCCAATTGGTTGAATAGTGAAAATTTAAACTTTCGTCTGTAAAAGAAGAACGAACATTGCTTTTACAAGTCAGAAAAAAACAGGTTTATTTATTTTACAAAAGGATCCCCAAAAATCTTATTAAGATTTTCGCTAATCTAACAAGTAACTACCCTAATTACGCCTCTAAAATTGTTCCAATCTGCAAGGACTTGATTTTCGTATATTATAAAGGCTAGAACATAGGTCTAAATTTACCTAAGGTGTTAAATTTTTTGCTGATTAATATGGAAACAGATTTCACACAGTAATACTATAATAAATAACTTTAAAATTTCTGTAAAGGTGTTTGAAATTCGAGTTTAAGTATGGGTATCTCGCTTATTATAATAGCTAGAGTATAAATTTAGATTTGGAAAAGTTGCTAAATTCGGTGCTCAATAATAATCCGAAGAGAAATTTGAAATATCTCAAACAGTATACGAGAAAATTAGGGAAAAATAACAATTTCAAGTTGCAGTCTTATTTATCTTTTTTTTTTTTAAATCTATTTACAGGGTGGTCAGGTTAGGTCCATTTTTCTGAAGCAGGACTCTAAATAGACTATACAAAAACTTATGTTAAAGCGAATATTCCATATCAACATGGGTTCAGAAACGCTTCATTTTAATGAAATAAGTTGAATGAAATATTCGCTTTGAAATACGTTTTTGTATCGACTGTTAAAATCCTGCTACCAAAAAAGGAAACCACCCTGTATAATGATGTAAATAGATACATAAATATAATTACAACTGATGAAGAGAGAAAAGTCTTGAAAAAGTTATTGTATAATGACAAAAAATTATTTTAAGGAAAGCTAATTTATTTTTATTTAAGTCGATTTATATTATTGAACGAGTTCCTTAAATTATTTAACAATTTACTAATGTTATTATTGTTTTAAAAAAAAATACGTTTTTATGAAACTGTTCCTAATATTAAATTATTTAATCCTTGCAATTAAAGTAGGATATAAACTAAAAACAATTTTTTATGAAAACACTTGTATATACTTGAAAATGTTATCAAACAACGCAAATTTTAGCAGCTCTGTCAAATACATACCCACGATCTATCTCTGATAATAAGCGAGATATTAACATGTTGCCTCTTGAATAAGTTCATATTACTTTTCTGCTGCTGAGATGAACAAACGCCTTTAAAACCATGTTGAAATTTCTTGCAATTTTGTATTAAATTTGTTAAGTAAGGTTTCATCACAGTTTACTACATAAAATCTCATTAAAATCCCGGCAGTAATCTACTGTCAAAAGCAACATTCATTTCCGCTTCTCCCAATAATCAGAAATTGTATAATGTCATTAAGATTGGAATTACGGTTGAGACGGAGTTATTTTTTATTAGGCACTAGCCCTTGAAGTTTTGTAAAATGTCACGTGCGTACACAGAAATCTGGTAATCGTTACATATATTAATACAACTATAATGAAACTAGTTTTGATTAGTGCAAAATTTAATCTTTTATTAACAATTATGAGAGTTATAATATTCATAATTTGAAAAAACTAAACCGCAGTTTATTTAGTTGTACAAAATTTTGTGCTGTGTTCCAGAGGGGCGTCAAAATTATACAAACGTAGTTAAAAAATTTATAAACAAAATTTTGACTCGTGTAATGAATATATTTCACGTTATGAACTTGTGAGAATGTAAAAATTTCAACTTTTGAAGCGCGAGCGCGCCTGTATAAAGGCACATAAAAATATAAATGGCTAAAAACGTTACTTTTGTCTCAGCTTTTGACATTTTCATGCGAGAAAATAAGTTTCTCTTACGTCATAAAAACAAATTTCATACACAGCAAAACTTTCTTTTTAACTTAATTTAAGCGAACGGTTTATGCGTTATTTTGTTGGTAACCTTGTTACATAATATTTCGCATATTCGCTCTGTTTGTGAATTAAATTTTGTTGAGAAGTTTTTTTATTTATTATGAAACGCGAGCAATTGTGAACAGAATTAACATGAAATACAGTTGTTGCTAATGAGTCCTTGGGGTTTATTTTGTTGTGGCCTGCAAGCTGAATTAATTGAAAATAAGTTCTTCAAGCAACACAAGAAGATTAATTGAACAATAAGTTTTGGCAAATCTTTCAAAAAATGTCTAATGCTATCAGACGAATACGTCAAAAACAGAATTAAATTTGCTAAGGAACACTCAGATTAGCCAATGATAATGCGGAGAAATATTCTTTAGTCGGATGAAATTTGAATCAGATAGCTCAAGATCATTTATAGACTTCTAAGCAGAAAAACAAGATCCACAATATACAGGGTGGAACAAATTCGAATGTTAACATGTCACCGAAAATCTAATGTCGGCCTCTTGGGCCAGTGTTTCCAGATTTTTTACATCTTTTCCATTATGGCTATGAAATTTCATCGGTTCTGAAATTTTACTTTAACTATACCTATGACATTTATTTGCTTTTTAATTACAAATATCATCTGTTTACGAAATCATCGCGAACTTTGATAATCAAATTACGCAATTTTTAATGTCTAAAAACATTTACAAAGAAAAAAATTATAAACCTTAGTTGTTTTCACAAAAAAATAAGTTTGAAGTGTTATCTCTTCCAACACTAACTGTATTTGTACAGTAATTTCTTAAAAGCTTCTTTGTTTTTTGTTATAATATGTGCAATCTTACATAAGAGAGTTGTTTAAGCCGGTGTCCCACGGCCTGTGACTCGGCGAGCCTCGCGCGGCTCGCGGCTCGTGCTTGTAGGCTCGTGATCTGCCGAATTCCGAGCTACGGCTCGTGGCTTGGCAAGTCGCGAGCCATGACGAGCTCCAACTTAAAGCTGAATCGCGCACGCTTTGCTTAGCGACAGTGAATCTCGTGGAGCGCCTGTAAGTTGCACACTTTTAGCTGGAGTGCGAGGTTTTGTTAATTTTACTTTGCGTAAGAAATTGAATTTAAAATAAAAAATATCGCACTGGCTGTGGCTTTTGCTGGTGTAAGTGAAGTCTTAAAAAGTAGAAGACAAAAACGGAGGTTTTGGGTGAAAGACTATATAGTAGCAAGTTGTAATACCACAGCGACGAATTATATACTTTATTAGTACTACATCCGCTTCGCTGGCTTTCACGGTATTTTTTAATTCCTTTCTAAAGGATCTCCTCAAACTTTGATTTTTTTTCAACTAAATCTCAATTGGCTTCCGGAAATCCTCGTTCTTTTCAAAAGTCTATTATTTTTCTGTATGCCTTAACACGCAAATTTCTAATTTTGTATTCTTTACTTTTCATATAAAAATTAATAGAATCCGTTATTAATTCTTTCGCCTACAGGCGGATATTCATCTTTAGACAACTACATATGTTTTGAACGACTAGCGTGTGGTAAACAGGTTTAAACAAGGGTTAAGATTTTGTTAAAGTAAACATTTGTATATTTAGTGACAAAGTTATTCTCAAAGTGTTAACTTCATTATTGTTATATTCACAAAATAAAACATGTGGAGACCTTGGTGTGAGGAATCTCAAACGAACGAAGAAGTCGTATCAGAAAAAACTTGTTTAAAAATTAAATCTCATCTTGGTATCCAAGCCAAAAATATAGTACTAATTGTCTATAAAAACTTAAAAAATGAAAATAAAGAGATGTGTTATAAAGAAATAATTAAAAGAACGTCACAGTTAGCAGAAGTTAATTACTGTAGTGTTTATAACATAGTGAAACATGATGTTCAAGAACGAAAAACAAGAGATGATAATGGTGACAGAAAAATTAAAAGCTGGGATATAGATATAATTCGAAGAACGCTTTATTATCTTTATAAACAAAATATCGTAGCAACTATAGACAGTCTACATAATAAACTTATAGAAAATACAGATGTAACGTGCAGCAGATTAACATTATGGCGTACTTTAATTGAAAACGGTTTCAAATATCAGACAATTAATAAGCGTCTCAATATTATGGAATGTGATAGAATAAGAAAGTTGCGATACCAATATTTAGCAACAATTAAAAAAAATCGAGACGAAGGTCGATTTATTTGTTATTTAGATGAAACGTGGTACGACACACCATGATACGGTAAAGAAAGGATGGATCGACGACAAAAACGAATGCCAGCTAAACGTGCCTCATAATCGAGGAAAAAGAATAATCATTTTACACGCGGGCTCAGAAAATGGTTGGATTGAAGAAGTTTTGCTTTTTGCAAAAAATATTTAAAAAAGCAGTCTAGATTATCACGAAGACATGTCATCAAAGTTTTTAGAAGAATAGTGTAAAAATAAATTGTTACCGGTGTTGCCAAAAAAAAGCGTGATAGTGATGCATAATGCATCATATCATAGTAGACAAATAATAAAGGTTCCCCGCTTCAAATAGCAGTAAAGTTGAAATAAAACTGTTTTTGGAGCAAAATAATCTCTTCTACGAAGGCACATATTCAAAGCAAGAATTGTTGGGAGGTACTTAAAACAAAAAAAAATGAAAAACAATATTGCGATAGTACATGGACTTCTGTTTTGAAATTACCTCCTTATCATTGCATACAATAGAATTAATTTGGGGGCAACTGAAACAACACATTCGTCGCACGAATAATAACCCAAAATTTAGTGAAGCCGCAATTGCAAAAACTAAAGATGCAATTTTGAATGCAACGCCCCCAAGTTGGAAAAATTCGATTGAACACGTCATTAAAATTGAGAATGAGCATTTACAATATGCAGATGTAAACCAAACTTGCATTATATCATTAGATGGTAATAACGAAAGTGATTCTGAAAATTAATTATGTCCGGTAGGTGTTATTTTATGACAATGGTTTTAAATCTGATAAAAATGTTAGTTTTAAGGCTGGTGTATATCTACACACAAAACTGTTATTATTTAATACGCTTCTGAACACTTAACAGATTTTCAAGGGATTATCTTATCTCTCCACGGGTGCCTAATAATAATCATTGCTAAATCCAGTAAGTCAGGTTAAAATATCTTGAAATGAACTATACACACACAATCTTTCGCGCGCGAAAGCATACACGCCCTTCAATCGCGCAGGAAAGCGTCTGTGTGTAAAGGCGGCTAATCTCCCTACAAAACCTAGACAGCCGTGGGAACAGGTGCACGAGCGTGCTGAAGATCGTCATCCGTCGAGTCACAAGCCTTTGATGTCTGTCGATTTACCGCCATTTCACGGGAAAGGGCGAGCCACCACAAGCCACCACGAGCCTGTGCGTTCCCACGACTCGAGGTATGACAAACCGAGTCAGGCTCGCCGAGTCACAGGCCGTGGGACACCCGTTGAAAGGGCGAGCCACCACAAGCCACCACGAGCCATGCCGAGCCTGTGCTGTCCCACGACGCGAGGTATGACAAACTTCGCGTCAGGCTCGCCGAGTCACAGGCCGTGGGACACCGGCTTTATGTATAAATAACACTTTTTCCATTTGGAAAAACTATTAAAAAAATACAAAAGTTAATTATAAACTATCAATATGATAGCTAAACAACAAAATATTTATTAAAAGAACAATAAAATTCTTAATCTGAATGGTCATATTCAGTGAAATGGGCTTAGTTTCAACAGTTGTAGCAGCAAGTATCTCTTCTATTTCCTGGATCGCTTTAATTTGTTCATAATTTTTACGTGTTTTTTATACGAACCAAACTCTTTCCAGTTTTGAAAATACAGTTCTGTGAGGTTGTCGCCTCTCTGGATACAAATTCATGTAATCAGCACATGCTCGTTTTGAATTCCTTGAGCTTTTAATGTACACAGAAAACATCTGTTTTTTTTTTGAGAACCGGAGAAAGCCATATTATCGTAGTATTTACAATGACAGCTAAAATCTGACAATACCAGAATTAGATTTAACAAACATTTGTTTCACAGCCCACGTAATTGATTTATTATCTTTGGTTTTGCTATCAAAAATTACAAAATAGTATTACCAATATTGGATTTTTTGCTTTGTTTAGGCGTTCTTCTGTTTTTTTTTATCAGCTTATAGATGAAACCCGACGTTATTAATTCATGGCTTGCTTAACTTATTTCCATCAAAACGTTTTTTAATATTAGTCGTCAAACAAAATAAATGGATCATGTTGCATATCATTGAAAAGAGAAAAAAAAAGCTCTCGAATCACACTAAAATCAACTATGGTTTGCATTTAAAAAATTGCAAGTTTATAAAAGTATGGTATGGCATTTGGTAGCAAGATTTTATTACTTTGGATTAAAGATAATATGACAAAAGAAATTTATCTGAATGTATTAAAAGGGATCATGATATGTTTACAAAAAAAATTATCTCTACTCTCATTTTATTTTAATAGGATAATGATTTTAAAAACATAGACTTTGGCTGTAAGATATTGGTGTCAAGATCACCAGAACAAAAATTATCGTTAATTTAATATGTAATGGCCAAAGCTGTCAGTCGACCAAGATCCCATTGAGAACCTTTGAGAGGATGTTAAAAGGGAATTAGACAAACAACAACAAAACCAGGAACTCTAACACAAATTGAAAACAAGGGCGACAATACCAGTCTAAATATGCCAAAAATAATTTATTGACTGGAAAATATAGGGTGGCAATTATTGAATTCTAAAATAAATTCAACGTATAGTTCCTTCTTGAAACTAACTATTTTGTTATCTTACAGTTATTAAATGTAATTCCCTGCTTTCTTGCACAAATATATTTCGCATTAAACATTTTACAACATCACAATACGTTATATATTCGGCTTTTTTTATCAGTGTTACTCCTGATCAAGACTGAATAACAGTTAAAACAAATTGAAAAACACAATGTGATATATTTTTTTTTATTTCATTGCCTAAATATGTATCTCTCGTAATAACCTATTATTTGCACACCGCTGTTTGTATATTACTCGCTTATAAATGAACTAATTTCTGTGAAGACGAGAGGCAACATTTCGTATTCACTTTGTTTGAAGTAACAACGCGCATTGTTCTAATTCGCGAGTTCTGTGTTCGCTTACAAGCGAAATAAATACAGCATAGGGCGAAAATGAAAAGTTCAATTATTTTATGAACTATTTTCGAAATAAAGGCTTCGCTATTGCTGCAAAATTAGAGGAACAAAAGTTTCGCAGTTTAAATTCAAAACCAACAAGCTTCGATTTTTGATGTATACAGTGATTGAAACGCGAGTTTAAGCATGGGGATCTCGCTTATTATAATAGCTAGAGTATAGGTTTAAGTGTGGCAAAGTTGCTTAATAATAATTCGAAGAGAAATTGGAAATATCTCAAATGGCATCTGAGAAAATAAGGAAAACCCGGAAAATCCGTTTTTTGAAAATCGTCTATAACTTCTTTGAAGTGTAAAATATTTCAAATGTGTAAAAACATTGCCTAAGCAATTTTTTAAGCCGGATCAGTTGGTCACAAATTTTTCCTAGGTCGATTCGTTTTTGTTTTTTTATAACCAACTTTATTTTTTCTTGTGGGCGCAATTTTGCTATTGGCATAACCAAATAGCCTTGATTTTCTGAATCTATTGATGTATCACACATGGTATTTTACTTATTCATTTATTGTCAAATTAAGAAGAAAGGATTTTAAACAATAACCATCATAAATCAGGTAGGCCGCTCGTTGTAGTTTATGTCGTTTCCAAGACAACCAATCGACAAACTTAAAGTTTTGAAAGCCTATTGCTTGTTACTTTAATGAATTGGTAAAATTTAACTTTAATAACAAAGAAAAACGCGATATGCTGCGAATTTTTTATTCATGGAATAGGAATACCATGTTGTTAAGTCAACGATATGCAGAAACATATCCAGAAAGAAGACAACCCTGGCACACATATTTTTGTATGTTGGACAGAAACTTAGGTAAATATGGGGCTTTTGCCAAACTTACGAGAAAAATATGGCAGAAAGGTTTTAGATGACAATAACAAAAGACCTTTTATTACAAACATATCCGAAAAATCACTATTTTTTTTACGTTTAACAAAACCTTAAGTAAACTTGCATAAAGCATGTGATAAAGTATAACAAAACCTAAAAGAACGGTATAAAAAATTCGCAGCATATCGCGTTTTCCTTCGTTATTAAAATTCACTTTTACGAATTTATTAATGTGACAAGCTTTCAAATCTTTTAGTTTGTTGATTGGTTGTCATGGAAACAACATAAACTACAACATAAATTTGACAACGCATAAAGAAGTAAAATACCATGTGTGATACATCAATGAATTCAGAAAAATAAATGCTGTTTGATTATGTTAATACCAAAAGTTGCGCCCATAAGAAAAAATAAAGTTGGTTGTCATAAAACAAAAACGAGTCGATCTAGAACAAATCTGTGACCACCATCCGATTCGGCTTAAAAAGTTGCTTCGGCAATATTTTTACACATTTGAAATATTTCATACTCCAAAGGAGTTATAGACAATTTACAAAAATCGTATTTTCCAGTTTTCCTAATTTTCTCGGGCACCGTTTGAGATATTTCCAATTTCTCTTTAGAATATTATTGAGCACGAAATTTAGCAGCTTTGCCAAGCTTAAACCTACACTCTAGCTATTATTATAAGCGAGAGCCCATGCTTATACTCGAATTTCAATCACCCTGTATTTGCAACTCGCTCGTTCGTTGCTAAAACGCGTTAATACCAAAAACAGCCTCTGCGGGGAAAATTTAACGAAGATAAATATTTTAATAGAAATTAGCGACTCACGCACGGAAAGCAATAACGCAAGAGAACCGTATGTGTGTGTGTGCACATCGTCTAACGCAGGGCATCGATCCTTCAGTCAGAAACCCATATGGCCCGGCGAGCCTGCACTACAAAACCACGTTGTTTCTTGGCGTCAAATTTCGAAAAATTCTTTTGACAAAAACGGGGATATACATCCCAGAATCTTTACTGACGAAGACGTTTCTACGCAAAAGAAAAATCCAGGATGCAAAGCATAATATTCAACAGCACAAACAATAACAAATAAAGCCTACAAACAGACTTACAGACGAATGAAAAAACGCAAAAGTTAAACGCATTTATTTAAGTATTTTACATCTTTAAGAGCGGGTATTAAAGTTTGTTATTTATAAATAATATTTAGTTGATGCATTTAATTAAACCACCAAAATCTTGCGGTAAATTTTTGAATTTAATTTGTTTAAAGTTTATTGGATGTTTTAAGCTGGGCACTTTAATTAAACTGCACATTTAAACGATCGGTTTAGAGGGGGAAAAAAATAACATGACGCAATTTTGCAGAGATATTAAAGTTAAGTTTGTGGTGTATTGTTTTTTAATTAGAAACAAATTGTTGCAGGTAGTTTCAGAGTGGCTTCGCGTGGTTTTAATTTGAACGCGTGAGGCCACTAGCGTAATCCTAATATCTCTGCAAAGTGGCAAAGGAGAGGAGCTACCAAAAACTTTATCAATACCAATTAACATAAATTAAATGCAGCACTGGACCAAACCATTTTAACGTTAACTTGATCATGAGTCTCTTAGTGTTTATTTCACTTCCCGGTTGTGATTGTCACAAACACCACCCGTCACAAGCGTATTCTGAGAACAAGCCAGACAATCAAATCGCTACCAGCAAGGTCCTTTTGCAGATCAACCGGCTTTTACCGCAGCCCTGGCAACTGACGAGATTCCACTGCGGTTAGCGACGTCGCGACGCGCACACTCCAGCATCCAGCTCTATCTGTGTGCCCGGACTCGAGATAAAAGCATCGGGCTTACCAGATATTCGTATTACGTACGCAACAGTAATTCGCAATAGTCTTTCGCTGGCGAAATTACAGATTTTAGTAACAATTAACCGTAACCTCGTTAAGGGGCTGACACCTTTTGTTAAAAGGATTCCTTTAAATTAAATTACCGACTTAAGGATCAACTCTTTCAACCCCAGATTTTATTTCTCTTTGGAAATTGACCTCATGTTAAAAATACTCTTTATGAAGCTCAATTTCTTTTCATACGGATCTTAATCAAGTTAATTGGTATCGTTAATATACTTTTAATAAAACTTTTTCATGGTATAAACCTAGGAGCCTAGCTTCAACCGCTATTAATTCTACAACAAAACAAAATTTATACACAAATTTTGCTTATTGTTAAAATTTCTTATCCTAAAGTATCTCTTAATCAATTCGCATCTAAATAAACAACTTTTAAATACATTTAATCCATCCTTTACAGTTTTGTGTTGTTTTCCTTGCTCCACTGGATATTTATCCTAGCGATCTAAACTAAATTTATACATACATTTTGCTTATTGTTTAAAATTCCTATCAGAAATGTTTTTTTTTTTAACAAAACATATTGAAATAATAATTATACTTGAAATCCATTGATTAATTTTAAATTGATTTCTCTGGTATTTATTTTAGTTTAGAAAAACAACAAAATGAAGAGCTTAATAAGATTGCTATTAAAAGAAAGGTGAAAGTTTGAATGTGTTCTAGAATTTTTACTAGAGTTTTTTTTTAATAGCAAAAACGTATTTAAACTTATTTATGTAATACAAATGGGCATATTCAAATAAAATTTAAATTATGCATTATTATTAGCTGCAAATTAATTGCTATATAGGCCTAAATGAAAAAAATGAGATAGGTTTGAGATACGAAGCAGGTATTTTTGCATATGACTCTTAATTTGTTCCTAAAACATCTTAAGTAAGCGAATACTAATATTAAATCACTTTATTTTATTGATTTGTATTTGTTTGATATGCTAGTCGTCAATTTATGATACTGAAAGACAATTTTATTTAAAGTTTAAGTTAATACGTAATTTAAAAACCTAATTTTAAATTAACCCATTAATACACATGCTTTTTATCAATTATTTATAACGTTTTAATACAATTATGTGATAATTAATAGTCTGTAATAAACAATAAATATGTTCATCATGTTAGGAGAAAGGTGATTATTTGTAAAATTGTGTTTTAAGTATGATAAAGCAACTCCTTACAAAGTATATGGGGCGACGTTACCTAATCTTATCGAGTAGTTCCAACGTATCTGACAGTTCGGTGTTGGTTGCGCCAATGTCCTCTCGCTGGTAAGTTTTCTTGATTGCGCTAATGTCGCGTGCCGGGGACGTTGCAACTACTAGATTGTTCTAATGACAAAGTAACATGGCTGTGTCAAGTTTGCCAGTTTTATCTCAAAACTGTGAATATTACTGATATCCGGGAACTTTTAACCCTAGAACATGATAAAATGTACGTAAGTACATATATTTTTAACGAAAAATAATTTTAATTGATTTTTAAAAAAAGGTTGAACGGTTGAAAACTAATTTAAATGTATTTTTGTTGTAGGAAACTATGTATCTTTAGGAGAAGAGCAAGAAAATAGCTTCTATAAATTAGTTGCTTATTACTGAATAGAATGTACAGTATTAATTGCCAACTATGGATAAATTAGCAAAATTTTTGCCGACAAGATGTATTTCGTGTTCCAAATGGTTAGAGATGATTCTCAATAGATAGCTACAATCTGCTTGCGCAAATGTGCTTAAAATAAATTAAGGAACATTCTGCAAGACCATATTTATGTAGTAAATAACATGGTTTGTCCCAGAGATGATATGCAATTGATACGAACTTAAAATATGCAGTTGAAAAGCAAGAACTACTTTAAAATCAGAAGTAGTCGATATACATTGTTGTCTAAAAGTAATTTATTTTTCATGAATTCTTGTTTTAGATGGCACATTCATTGGATCAAGCAGTGAAGAAATGTTAAAGAGATTAAGATTAAGGATCATTATTCAACTAGTAAGATACCAGTGAAATATTGCAAAAGACTTTTATTAAATGTTTACATTTTTAGTTCTGCTTTTAACTATATGAACTGCTGAATAAATAAATGACATAATTAAGATTATTTGTTTTTGATTTGTTTAATTAGACACTGGTGCCTTATATAAACAAAATCGGAGTATTTTTGCCAATAAAAATGTAGTCAAAAGCTTATTGTAACTAATAAAATGAATTTGACATTAAAATTATTAAACTTAAAACCAAAAAACTTTGATTTTCATAGGAATCAATGCAGTAGGAGCTAAAAAATACATAAATGTAGATATATTTTTTGTGTATGCCATTTTTAGTGTAATCGGCAGTAAATGATTATAAAAAATAACAAAAACGTTCTATATAAAGTACAAAATTGCTAAGAATATACTTCATTTAATACTATAAAATATCTAGTTTCGTTAAAAGTAACTTAAAAATGTCTCATGAAGCAAAAAATTAAGGCAAGTTACAACCTTTGTAATTATAATAACAATATTGCGTCTTTGATGGTTCAATTATGATTTTAAGTGGACGAAAATAAACTTATTAGACTTTATTGCACCTATTAACATAAAAAAATATAATAGCAAGATAACTGCGTTTGTAGAATAAATGGGCTAAATCACAATACAATTTTAATTGAATGACAATAAAAATATTAAAATTTGTACACACTTTTCTTTCTGAAAACTTGAATATTAAAGGT
Source organism: Elmis aenea (assembly GCA_947652605.1). NCBI lineage: Eukaryota > Metazoa > Arthropoda > Insecta > Coleoptera > Elmidae > Elmis > Elmis aenea. The sequence goes on along the minus strand of OX393580.1, from coordinate 52,547,072 downwards.
AATTTTTGCAATCGCGTTGGCCATGAAACCGTCAGAGATAAAATCGAAATTCTTCTATTTATCAATTCGTGCAACCTTTGCAAGTAAAATGGTTCAAAGTTTTTGAAAAAATCTTAAACGGTTCCGGAGAAAAACGACAAAAACGAAACCTCTGCAAAAGCGCCATGATTTGAGGAGTTGTATAACTAAATCTATGCGACTTGCATAGGCGTTTAACATGGGGGAAACCTTTTTTACAAGGGTTTCATGGCCAACGCCATCGCAAAAATTACTTTTATTATTCAACTTTTTTCTCCTATTTTTCCGAAGGAAATGGCCAGTGGCACGTATAATTCTGCAAAGCATTCAGTTTTGATGTTCTTGATGCAATAAACACAGCCTTGATCAGAGTCTAGCGACAACATATCCTGACCGTCCCTTGTAAATTAAGCAAACCTTTATCTCTTATAATAAGCGAGATTCCCATGCTGGAAACGTTATCAGGGCCACCCTGTATATCGTTTAAATAATTTAAGCAATTTCAAAGTATACCTAGTTCTTTAAATTGGTTAAATTACAATTCAACATTAATTGAGAGACAATAAAAATATTAATAATAATTCACTTTAACCAACATTAATATTATTGTGCTCTGAAAAGTTTCGTTAGGTCCCTACACAAATTTTTATCATGTGAAACTAAATAGACGAACTAAATATCAACATCGTGGGACGCTCAAAAGTTAAACATTTACAGCGCTCCCAAGATCATTCACTTATTCGCAAATCCGTATACCGCAATTTTTTTTTTTCAGTAACAGTTTAACATCGCCAATTTCAAGCGTCCAGACCCAGTTTCCCACATTCAGTTTCCAAACGCTTTGTGAACAAACTTTTAACTAACACTCGCAGTATGCAATAATAATTTATTACAGTTAGAGTTACAATGCAACGAGATGGCTACGCCCTCGCCTTTTTTGCAGACTTGCAGAATGTAATTATTCAAATGAGAGCACGAAGTTGTCATTTCCTCATGGCAGCAAAGCGTGTCGTTACGCAACCATACTTCCAAGACCCACATGGGAGATTCTTGACAAGAATTTTTGTACAAGAAACAAAAATTTTAGTAAATAACGAAATTAAATAACAAAACGTATGCATAAATTTTGTGCAGCTAAAATTGGACTAAAATTTGGGGGCTTGTCAACCAGTTTTGCTCTTACATAATTTATAGATGTGTGTTTCATTCTACGTTTAAAAAAAGTTTGCAAGATTAACAGACAGTCACACCTATTCAACGTCTGACGTCTATTAAAAGCGCTGATAAACATTTCTTTATATCTTAATTATGTTCATTGGCGTAGTTATTGGGAGGGCTAGGGGGGCTAAGCCCCTCCGAGCCTACCATTAGCCCTCCTGGCTTACTTAATGACTCAGGGAAGACTCAATAATTCGTTAATTATCAACATTGAAAGTAAAAAAACCGAATCCCGAAAAAATTCTTACTGAATTTGTTTCTAGAGGAAACCGGAATTTTAACTTAAAAACAAGTCCAAATTCAAACTGTGCTTTTGTTTGTTATGTAAGTACCTAGTTTAGTAAGCATTATGTTTTAAATTTTCTATACAGGGTGGTCCAAACTCGATGGAATACATTAGCGAGATGCTTAATAACCAATATAGAGAAACGGTTAAATTCCAAAAATGTGCAGATTTTTGGGACAAACTCAAAACAGTTTTCAAATATACCTATTCTATCATTTCCAATTTTTCTTGTTTTTTTGTTTTCAAAGCCTACTTTTTGTTTTTCATCTTTAAATAAATTAAAAAACCTTTGTAACTTGCGGATTATTGAAAATAAATACATCAACCCTTATAGGTATATTTGGAATGGGAAAAAATAAGGAATTTAAATAGGTCATCGCCAACTATAGCTTCCATTTAAAAAAAGGTAATTTTGTCTCATAACTTTTTAACGGCGAGCGTAAAAAAATCTTTTTTAGTACTATCAAAATCTACATAAAGATATCTAAAAATAAGCTCCATAAACTTTTTCGAAATTTACCCAGGGGTTTGGAGCGGAGCACGAAGCTGGGGCACGGAGCAGTGGAGCAATGGGTTTTTCCCGGAGCTGGAGCGGAGTCCGGAGCAAATAATTTTGATTGCTTCACTGCTCCAGTTTGTTATGTAAAATTTAAAAAAAATAACTTTTTTTCATTTTTCAAATTTATTTAACTTCACTTGTTTAATAGGGCCAAATATTGTAATTTTTGACTTCCACATATCCGATAAAATTAAAACTTTTTTTTTAAACAAAGTATTTAATTAAAAAACTTGTTTTAAAAATGTTAACAATATTTGGAGCATGGAGCGGAGCTGGAGCGGAGCAGGAGCAGGCATTTGGATGGCGGAGAGGAGCTGGTGCAGAGCAATTAAAAAATTGGACTGCTCCAAACCCCTATTTACAACAATAAGAGAAAGATGACACATTATAAATTTAAAAAAAAAACTGTTTTTCTCTAATAACTTAAACACCGGAAATGATAAAATATTTTTGAAAACGGTTCTCTTAAGAAACTGCATTTTTGGTAGTTTAATCGTTTCTCTATCTTGACTATTAAATAATTTTTTTTTGCAATTAAAATGCAATCAGTACCTAACTAAAAAATGGTAGAATTGGGCTATATAAGTTTATAGAAAAAAAAATTAAACTAGGCTACAACTAGATATTTATAGGGCATTCTTACTAGTTATTGACTGTATGATTTTCAAACGGTATAAATTGTTTTTTTAATAATTTGTAATAATAAATTACCGCCGGATAGATTTTTGTAAATTTTTATTTTTGGTTTAACGTTTGGCTTTTAATTAAATTTTATACTTACATTCTTTTTAAATTTAATGCATAAAACTACGCCGCTGTAGTCAGTAACGTAGGCAGGATGCTTCCAGGGGGGGTTAATAACCTAAAAAAGAGCAGGGGACCTTTTTTTTGGTCACACTGCTCTCTTTCTAAGTTTTTTAGCAGCAGGGTTTTTGTGGTTTCATCATGGGGCGGCGTTAATAAAAGGCAAAAAGGCCCAGGACCTTTTTTTTTTAGCACAATTGAAATTTACAGTTCTTTGGCCCTATATCGACTTATTACGACCCTATGGGGGGAAGTTCAGATCCCTATTCCCCCTCTCTGTCTACGCCACGGGCTGTAGTATAACAGATAAATGCTAGTCACTTGGGGCTGTAGCCCCCCCTAAACGTAGGGGCTTAATACGCCAATGATTATGTTAGTGTTGTTTTTTTGCAAGAAAATGATTTCTAAAAACGTAAAATCTCTGGCGCTTGTGGTATGTTACGAACAGTATTACTGTTATCTAACACTAAAATTTTAATAAAAACATATCTGTGCTTTATGTAAGCAATGAAATGTAATACATACTTTGATTACATAGCTAAAAGTCGAGGCAATCACAAAGCATACAATTTCTCGCGACTACTTCATTAGAAATTGCTTTGCGGTGTAAATTACCACTGCTAAATGTGACTCAGATATGTGGGAGAATATCAAATATTCCCGTGCACGTTATCGTCAAAAATCGAATCGATCAGAGGCCTGGGTAATGACGGAAGCGGCCGTTCTGAAACGAACTGATTTCAAGACGTGATAATTTTAAGTGCATGTATGTATCAAAAGGAGTATTTTTACTAAATAGAAAATCTATCAAGAAAGGTCACGGAACAACATTGAGAAAAGTGGAGCCTCGGGCCGTCACGAGAGCCAGTGGCCAACATCACCTGCGGATTTAAACTCATGGTTGAAATATTTTAAATTCTGTTTCAGATAAATGAATTTGTAATAATATTTATTGTTCACATTTATAACCCACCCACGTTGGGCAAGAAATATTGTTACTTCCACGTTACTTCGTCATTATTTTGAGTTAAAAGTAATGTAAAAATCGTGCTTTAGTTTTTTTTTTAAATCAAGGGATATAATTTTGTACTTACCGAAAAATGGGGGAAGTTATCCATGGTGCTAAAGTTGACAGAAAAATTAATATTCGTTAGATAGTTACTATCACGATAATTTTTGTTGTTCCCAAATATATTTTTAACAATATTTTGCACAAGAAACTTATTTTCCGTTTTTTATAGTAGACGAATACGTTATTATAGTAGACTTGGATATTATTAAGAAACATATCTTTGATCTTTTAAATAAACAGCAAACAATACGAATTTTTATTGTGTCAACAAATTTACGGTAACTTAATTATTAGACACCACAATTCAACTAAGAAATTTAGAATCGATAGCCCAGTTTTGTTTTTACGTATAACTTTTGGATTTGAGTGTAATTTTAACAACTTTCGGGTGAATTAGTCTGCCTGGAAGCCTGGGTTAAATTGACCAAAGGTTGCATATTCAAAAAGATAAAAGATGTGCAAAAATTGGATGCATACAGGTTCGATTTGCGAGTTGCCGAAAAAAATCTTTGTTGTTTGACATTTAAATTAGAAAAACAGTTTTTTAGTTTTCATTTTACATTTTAAAGTCAAATATCTTGTTACACATTGCATAAACGTTGTTTAAAACTTCTACAAACAATTAGGCCCATAACATAAAAGATGTGAACGTTATAGGTACCCCCATAAATGGCCAACTCTACCCCATTTGAGTGTAGTTGACAATCAAGAGATTTAATTTATGTAATATAAATTATTTTAAATGCTATAAGTAAAAAAGGGATGGCGGATGAGTAGCTATAAAAAAATATTATTATTAAACCGTTGTATAATTTTTTTTTGGGGCATAAGTTCAAAATTCATCAATGTTGCCCTATTTCACGGTACTATTTTAAATTTGCCTTTAATTATTTTTCTCGTTGACTTTCTTGATCATGTGTTTAAACTTAAACCAGGGATGGAATAACGTTTTAAATCGTTACGTTATTGTATAACGTTATTTATTATTTGTTTTCGTTACATAACGTTATAAATAACGTTAAAAAAATGAATTGTTATGTTATATAACGTTATATAACGTTACATAAATTATGATATACAGGGTGTTTCTTAAATAATGCGAAAAAATTCGGGAGGTGATTTCTTATCGAAAATAAAGTGAGGTCTTTTATATAACAATTTTTTCTTAGACGTCTCCTTTCGAAGTTACACTCCCCTAAAGGGGATCGGTAAAATTAGGTTTTTATTTTATTTCTCAAACTTAGATAAATGTAGGAGAATGATATTTGGTAGATGTTTTGTACTTATTAAAAGGTTTCCCATAGTAATATTTTCAATCATCTTCCACCTTCATAGGGGGCTGATAAGTGCGACCCCTGTTGGTTTTTTAATCAGAACTTTTTGGTGAGTTGAAATTTTGCAATTTAAATTTTTTTTTGTTAGTTTGATTTATTTAGAACCTTTTTTATTCTTTAGTTGTCCTCGTAAATCCTACAATTTTAAATTTGATGTTTATGTTCATATTGGGTAGAATTGCAGGGCGTTTTAGAGTTCTCGCCGCGTCGTCAAAATGAATTACACCCTCCACTTCTATCCAATATGAACATAAACAGACCATGGTAACCACCAAAATGAATTGTTTTATATTGGAATATTTGATGGTTCATGTTCATTCATATAATTTTTTACTCAAAAACTGTAGGTTTAACGAGAACAATTAAAGAATAAAAAAAACTTCTAAATAAATCAAGTTTTCAAAAAAAAATTAAATTGCTAGATTTCAACCCACCAAAAAGTCCTGATAGAAAAATCAACAGGGGTCGCACTTTTCAGCCCACTGTGAAGGTGGGAGATGATTAAAAATATTACTATGGGAAACCTTTTAATAAGTATAAAACATTTACTGAATATCATTCTCCTACATTTATCCAAATTTGAGAAATAAAATAAAAACCCAATTTTACCGATCCCCTTTAGGAGGGTGTAACTCCGAAAGGAAACCCTTAAGGAATAAAAATATATGAAAGACCCCTATTAATTTTCGATAAGGAATCACCTCCCGATTTTTTTCGCAATATTTAAGAAACATGCTGTATAAAAATAATTTTTATTTATAACTCTGAAATTATTTTTGGGATCTGTAAATGTAATTTTAAAAAATAGTACAAAATTACGTTGAGATATTTTATTTTCATTTTAATTTCTGCAAATAAAAAGATCGCCATAAAAAATTTAATTTATAGGGAATATCGATACAAAATAACTTTTAACGAAACGTTATCGGTTATTATAACGTTATATAACGTTATAAAAATATCGTTACGTTATTGTAGAAAAAATTATAATCGAATCGGTATTATAACGTTATCGGGTATCGTTATGTTACGTTTTCCATCCCTGGTTTAAACCTTAAAAGAAACATTTAAAAAATTATGAAGCCATTAAAATAGCCTATTTTTGAACTAACACGCTTCAAAACTTTTTTGAAACGCACATTGCTTTACTGTCTCTAAGGCCCGATTGTACAAAGCAACACTGGTGTTAAAATACATGTTAATCCCTTAAACTAGGCAATATCAAAGCTAATTATTCTGCGATTTTGCCTAGATCTAGCGTTAACGTAGTTTAATCCCAGGTTTAGATTTTATGCAATCGGGACTTCCATCTTTTTACGTTCACATGAATCGTTAGTGTGGAACGTTTCAAAATAGATTTTTTTAAATGCCTTATAAATTAGTGTCGTTAATAAATTACAGACAATATTGATAATTACATTCATATTCTTAAGTTTATTTATGTTTAAAAGCCACGAACCTCGACTAAGTACAAATCAACTGAGCAAAACTTAACATTCATTCCATTAACGGAACATTTAGCATTTGATAAAGTGATTGTTCATCGTTACTATTTGTAATCTAATGAATCTACATAAAAAATAAGTGGACTGTGACTCGCTAACCCAGGTAACTATTTAATCTTGCATCTCGCGTTTAATTTATAGCCTACACTCTGGGCCCGTGCACTTCCATATTAAAGATGAGTACTGTGTTATTGCGAGATAAATTAAACCGCCTTTAAATAGCCCTAATTACATTTCATCTAATTGTTAATTAATCGGTTGATTTTTAATTAGATTTGCTGATAGGTTTTTCGCTGGGCTCGGCCCAAGAATATCGCTGGATCGTCACAGTTCACTAGATATTTAGTAACATTATATCTTTGAGTTGTAGAATTAGAAGGTGGCTGGGTCAAATTCGTGTACTTTTTAATTGGCTTATTTCTACTTACTCACCTGACTAATCTAACATGCGAGCATTTAGAGCGAAAGCCCAGAGAACTTAATTTAAGTAGCAGACATGCATTTGTTGGGAAACCGGGGGACGCACCGGACAACAGGCGTACTTAGTTGCGAAATGCTGGCTGCCTAATATCTGAAAGAATTTGAGATTATCCAAGCATTTGGACTCTATTACTGAAATGTTGCAGTCTTGCTATACAGGGTGTGTATAAATTGGCGGAAGCGCTACACGTGACGATGTTCTTCGTAAAATTCTAAGTCGAAAATCTTGATACAAAAATGTTGTACCATGCTTCCTATGGCCTCAGGAACCATATAAAAAAAAAAATTGGCAACATTGCATACATTGATTTGCGTTTGGTAATTTTTTATCAGCAATTTTTACTTAGGTATTTACAATTTTTGTTCGCACTGAAAGCCTTCAGTTCGTAAACATAGCTGCAAACTTTTGGGTATCGTAAAACACAAACTAGAAATAATTACGAGAAAAAGAAAGATGACAGCTAATGACAATGTTGCCATATGTATTATTTTCATTCAAATCAGTGATTTACATATTTTCAACACCAATTTTTGAAAGGAAGAACACAATATCTAGGAAAAAATACTATTCGAAATTTATTTTTATTCCAAATTGCAGCTTTTTCATTTGCAAGTATTTAATAATAACGCTTATTAAAGGACTAAATGTCAAAACTTTGAGGACCTCTTGCAGATACAGCAAGCATGGTATAACATTTTCGTATAAAGATTTTCGACTTGGAATTTTACGAAGAACATCGCCACGTGTAGCGCTTCCGCCAATTTTTACACACCCTGTATAAGTAATTAAAAATCAAATTAAAGAATGATGGGTCGTAAAACCCTCTACAGGGTGTCCGCATCAAAGACGAATTATTCGATAGCTCTGTTAATTATTTAAATTTAAAAAAAAAACGAATAAAACTTATTTGTGGTCATTTACTGCATAAGCTAATTTTATTTTTAACTATACAGTGTTTAGTTTTTGCGCATCGTTAGATTACTTTGTTTTTTTTTATATGCAAAATTAAATATTTTTTCAAAAATGTATAAAGTTTTTCATCCCTAAAATTAATCTTCTTGAGTTTGTTTTTTTCCTATTGACAAAAAGAGAACTCTAGAAAGAGAAAAGTAATATTTAACAACTTGGCAATGTCAGAACGAATTCATTTGAAACCTTTTTTGACAATAGTGTAACTGGTAAAAATATTAAAATAATACATAGGGCGTTTCTTATGCCCGGCCCACTTAGCTAAACTTTGAAAACGAATAAGCCAATTTAAAAAAAAATAGAACACCCCATATATTTTTACATTTTCTTATCAATAATTTAATTAACTTTTAAAGATATTGTAGGTCAGTTGTGTCTAAAATTAATATTTCTTGAGTTATTGACGGTTTCTGGTAAATTTTCGGGCAAAAACAAAATATTTAATGGATTAAACTAGTAGGCTTCGGAAATATCTCGAAAAATTTGTTTTAAATGTCAAATGCAACTTTATTTTTTGTTGGATTTATTATGAATTTTAAAAGACATTTGATACAAATTTCTTTCTGTTATATGAAAGAGCATACAAATTGTTTATTTGTGGGGTGTGTGAAAAAAATACTATAAAATCGTATATTGTATATTTTAATGAATAGTTATGACTAAATGTGACTAAAAATGTTTCACGAGCAGTAGAAACTTAATACTAATAGTTCTTAAATGTGATTGCACTTTGGGTATATTAAAAAAAATCACACAGTATTATGTCCTAAAGCAGGTTTTTTTTTGTCATATAGGCTCAAAAAATAAAACTTTTTCATGTAAAGTAAACTACTTTAATTATAGTTTGATTTTTTTTAGACTAATTTTTAGTTTAAAGATTAAATGGAATTGTTTTTAACATTTTAAAACAATTTTTTAAGATATTTCCAAAACCTACTAGGTTAATTAATTCTATTAAATATTTTCCTTGTGTCCAAAAATTATCAAGAAAACCGCAATAACTCGAGAAATATTAATTTTAGACATCACTGCCTTTAATATTTTTAAAAGATAGTTACATTATCGATAAGAAAATGTAAAAATATACAGGGAGTTCCATTTCAATAAATTAACCTATTCGTTTTTAAAATTAAGCCCAATGGACCGGGTGAAAAACACCCTGTGTATTATTTTAATATTTTTACCAGTTAGCAATCACTATGACACTATTGTCAAACAAGATTACAAAGGATTTTTTCTTACATTGCCAAGTTGTTAAATATTTATATTTTTCCAGAGTTTTTTTCTCTGGAATAAAATTGAAAATGTCATTCGTCCATAAGAAAGTACGACTTAAGAGGAAAAAATTCGTCCCTGTTTGTTTTTTGCTGTAAACGTAGCCGTTTTCGAGAAAATTAGCGCTAAAGATGCATCGACAAACTCTGTTTATACACCTCAAATATTTTTTTAAACTAAACTTAGTTGGCTAATGTCATGCTTGACTTAAGGCTTGTTCATAACCTAACCTTTTTTTAAAAATGTCAGACACAAACTTGTATACTCTAAACGAATTAGCCGACATTCACTTAGTTTATTATGAACAAGCCTTAAGTCAAGCATGACATTAGCCAACTAAGTTTAGTAAAAAAAATATTTGAGGTGTATAAACAGAGTTTGTCGATGCATCTTTAGCGCTAATTTTCTCGAAAACGGCTACGTTTACAGCAAAAAACAAAGAGGAACGAATTTTTTCCTCTTAAGTCGTACTTTCTTATAGACGAATGACATTTTCAATGTTATTCCAGAGAAAAAAATTCTGAAGATGGTAAGCGGATGACCTGACTATAAATCATACTTCCAATTACGTGTTTTCTTTCTAATTATCCCACAAAGTCAATGGGAAACACCCAAACCTTTCGGCCAAGTTTGATAGCTCTAGCTTAAACGGCTAGGACGTAATCGATTTTTTGAATTTTTTTTCTTGCAACTTTGGAGGTCTCTAACTTTGAAAGGAAGCATTTTCGGATAACAAAATATTTGACAAATGGTCATCATTTTCACTCAGGAATATGCACATACTTTTTTGCCGTGTATAATGGGGACACCCTGTATAACGTGTCTTAACAATCAAAGTGTCCGATTCCCACTCAAAGTATTACTTTGTGTTTTACTCCATCTATTCTTCGAACTTTCATTTAAACGAAGAGTAAAAAAAGTCCCCATCATTGGATACACGTTAAGTTCAAACGATGTCAAACGGCATGCACATCACTTAACGAATGGAACAAATTAAACTTATTAAACCATGATAATCCTGAAGTATTTGCAGGACTGTTATTTCATGGTAAATTCCATAAATTTGCAGAAATTAAAATAATAATAAGATATCGGCGGCCTTGGGCGGTCACGAACACATTGTGTTGACTTTATGAACATATTAGCATTAACAGGGGCGTCCCATTGTTCTCCTTCCATGAGTTTCGTTTGATTACAGTAAACCCACAGACGTTACATTGCTGGCCTTTGTTTAGCTCTAAATAAAATTAATAACCGATTAACATTTTCCTCTGTTCGTTGGGTATTCGTGTGATTTTGGCGACATTTAAGTGGTGAAAGATGAACTGGGTTTCTCCTACAAAGCTAAGGCCCATACTGTGGGTTCACAAGAATTCCCTACCTTAAAAAAGGGCAAAATTCAATCTCTTTATTGATTAAACATATGCAGAACGGTTCTATAATATCAGGAAAGTTTTATAGTAAAAATATTTAAAATTTGACATTACTTTACAGTAGGTACTTCACTATAAACTAAGATTGCTGCTACCAAAACAATACTCCCAAATTTCTCACTCGTACATCACAGAGAGACACTTCAGAATAAAGCAAGAAGAATCTTATTCAGAACTTAAAGAAATCAAAGCAGGAGTTCCACAAGGAAGCGTACTAGGTCCGGTCTTATACCTATTGTATACTTGTGATATTCCAAAGTTAGAAAACAATACTATAGCAACCTTTGCCGACGACACGGCTATTTTAGCAGTAGGAAGAAACCATATAGAGTCATCCGAGAAATTACAAGCAGCTGCCAATCAGATCAACTGGACACAAACATGGCGTATAAAGTTAAATGAAACTAAGCCAGTACATGCCAATTTTACCAACAAGAGAATTGAACATGTACCAATCAACTTAAATAATAAACAAACTCAATACTTCAACACAGCAAAATACTTAGGTATTACACTGGATGCTAAGCTACGCTGGAAGGCTCATGTCAAAAAAAAAGGGGAGAAATAGGTATCAAATATAAAAAAATGTACTGGCTAATCGGGAGGAATTCCTCTCTGTCCCTGCATATTAAACTTTTGCTATACAAGCCTGTACAGCTATGGGGATGCACCAAACAGAGTAATATTCAGATCATCCAGAGATTCTAGAACCAAACAGTAAGTAACATCGCTGATGCACCTTGGTATTGCAGTGACATACATCGGGACCTCAACATGGACACTGTAACCAACACCATTAAGAAGTTTGCCAACAGCCACGAAGAAAGGCTCCATCAACATATAAACGTCGAGGCGATCCAGCTCCTGGACACTGCAGGATTAGTAAGAAGACAAAAGGGTTAAAGAGTTAGTTCAAGCAAAAGTTTGAGGGCGGTAGTGTGTACGTTAATAATTAGTGTACTTATTTATTAGCAAACTAAGGACTACTATTGGGTAAACGTTAGATTAAGTTTAAATATTATTAATTTAGGCTAGAACTAATCTGCTCATTGGTCTCAAAGACCAGATTGCACTGTTATAAACTCTATTAGGGTTTAAATTTAAAAGGAATTTAAAAAAACATAGCTATAATTGTGGAAGCAAAATTTTTTTTGAAGATAGGTATATTTGAAGCAATCGGGTTTTAGTTATGGTAAAAAAATATTTCTTTTCATAGTTTGGTGAACCACCTTTTAACTTGCTTGCGTACATTGGAAAGACACGTTCGTAAACTTTATTGAATTGTATTTACACCTAAAACAGTACGCTTTGGATAAACCAATTAGGAATTTCAACGCAGTATTTATTGGCGTTGTCCTATTCAACACAATTTTTTTTAAATCTCATAAACTACGCTAGTTAGGTTCAAAACTAGCGATTGTTTGCATTGCCTCTTGAAGTGTAGCTGCAAATAATGTACATATTTAGGTGTAAAAATAGCCCCATGAATCTCGAGTTCCGAGTTGTTGATTTGCCCATTATAAGGTCCCTATTTTTCCCAATTACGAAACCTAGTGTCAGTAATAAATGGTAAGGTTCTCTTCCCTGGCGCGTTAACAGTTAACTTTCTCGCTTGTTATATTTGTTTCTCATATCAATAAATTTGTTGAATGCCCACTCAAAACCGTTTAAACACCGTAATAAAGTACATTTAATACAACGTTCACGGTCTGATTGAGATAATCAGCGCGCTTCATTAACTCAAGAAGTCCTTAATTAGACAAGTTTGCACTTTTTCAATGAATATAATGGGACAGATGAGTCCCCGCGGACAGCTCATTGTGTGGTACTGAGATATTATCTTAACAGTTAGTTTTTCGTATTCATTATTGCACCTGTACCTTGTACGCAATTTAATGTCGTAAAAATGTTAAAAGTATGCTTTAATTATTTATCAGCGTGTTCGTTTTACTTACTTATATGGATTGGCATTATAATAAATTATCAGGCAGTTAGTTGGAGCCCTTCATCGACCATCAATATTATAATAATTAGAGTGTCATAGCAAGTTTTTTCTTTTTGATTTCATTTAACCGTCTCAGCAATTTATTCGTTAAAAAATTAGATACACAATTTTTAATACTACATAGGTATATTACTTTGTATATGTAAGCTATACACTCTCAATTAAGCTTTTAATACAACAAAAGGTACCAAACAGGGATGTTGTCTGTCTCCTACACTTTTTAATGTAGGTATATCTAGACAGTGCACTGTCAGGAAGGACAAAAAGAAGCAAAAATTTGGGAATAAGGGCGGGAAACTACCCTTTTGTTTGTAAATATGTGAAATAAATCTCAGAAGTCACGAAAATTGAGTACGTATCAAGCTAATATAAAATTTCTTACTCGCGAAGGTCTTTCTCCTCAAAGCATCAAAGTTCGACTGAATGGGGTGTACAGGGACAATTTCCCGTCTTATTCTGTTGTAAAACATTGGTCAAAACGGTTTCTGAATTACACAGGACCGAAAAAACGCTCAGTGCAGTTCAAAAACTTAGAGCGAAAACTAATGTAACACTTTTTTTAAATAAAATACTCTATTATTTAAAGTAGTTTGCTATGAAAAAAGGCATACATTAAAAATTGTATCAGTAGTTAGGCCATATTTAATTACTAACAAAAACGAATACCTACAACTTAATTTAAAAAGTTTAATAATTACGTTTTTTTAATAATTATGCAGTTTGTAGTGCATTAAATTTACGGTTGAGTTGTTTCGCAAAAAGTATTTGAAAATGTTCAACTTTAATAAGCTAGTAATAAATAATTATACGGATTATTATAATGTTTTGAAAGCAGACTGAATTAATTATTATAATAAATAATAAAAATTGTCTTGCATTAAGTAAAAACTAAAATACTTGTTCGTATTGCATTGGGAACAGTGATGCCATACATAAATTATATCTTCGGGGTCTACTTATTTTCCTTCTGCCTATAAAATTTTATTCAGCTCGAGTTCATAATAAAAATATCCAGGTGTACAAAATAATTTAAAATTCGTCACTTTTCGATGCACGCGTTCTCTGTGAGTAGGCCTGTGCAAATTTTTTTGAAATTTTCATTACCGGTTTCAGAGAACCGCCCGAAAAACTATGATCTTGGGAAATACAGAGGTCGCTTATAATAAAATATATCTAGGTGTACAAAATAATTTAAAATTCGTCACTTTTCGATGCACGCGTTCTCTGTGAGTAGGCCTGTGCAACATTTTTGAAATTATTTGTAACGGTTTCAGAGAACCCCCTGAAAAATTAAAATCTTGGGAAAACAGAGGTCGCTCCTAATAAAAAATATCCAGGTGTACAAAATAATTTAAAATTCGTCACTTTTCGATGCACGGGTTCTCTGTGAGTAGACCTATGCAAAGTTTTTGAAATTTTCATTAACGGTATCAGAGAACCGCCCGAATTTTCGTGACTTCGACATCGTGATGAACGAATGACAGTTATAAGAAAACCAATTGACATAAAATCCATTTTTGTTTTTTCCAAGGCTAATATGACTTGAACCAATGTGTTAAAAAATTTTGACCCTCCTGCGATACCTAGATCTATACAGGGTGTGTATAAATTGGCGGAAGCGCTACACGTGACGATCTTCTTCGTAAAATTCTAAGTCGAAAATCTTGATACAAAAATGTTGTACCATTAGGCCTCAGAAACCATTTAAAGAAAAAAAAAATTAGCAACATTGCAAATATTGATTTGCGTTTGGACATTTTTTTATCAGCAATTTTTACTTAGGTATTTACATTTTTTGTTCGAACTGAAAGCCTTCAGTTCGTAAACATAGCTGCAAACTTTTGGGTATCGTAAAACACAAACTAGAAATAATTACGAGAAAAACAGAGATGACAGCTAATGACAATGTTGCCAATTGCCATATGTATTATTTTCATTCAAATCAGTGATTTACATACTTTCAACACCAATTTTTGAAAGGAAGAACACAATATCTAGGAAAAAATACTATTCGAAATCTATTTTTATTGCAAATGGCAGCTTTTTCATTTGCAAGTATTAAATAATAACTCTTATTAAAGGACTAAATGTCAAAACTTTGAGGACCTCTTGCAGACACAGCAAGCATGGTACAACATTTTCGTATTAAGATTTTCGACTTAGAATTTTACGAAGAACATCGCTATGTGTAGCGCTTCCGCCAATTTTTACACACCCTGTATAAGGCCGAGCGCTTACCTAGTAGGTACTACGTACCATGGTGTTATACATCCTTGTTATAGTATTTTTTTGTAATATGTCTATCCCACAACATTGAATTTAACTGTTTTATTCAAGTTCTGGTTTGTCCTAGCCTGCTTTAGTTTCTTTTTCTGTTGTTCCTCTTTTTGATATTATGCACCCCAAATATCTAAATTTTCTTGTTCCTTTTATTGGTTGGGTCTCGTCCATTTCTAATTTTTTTTATTTCTCTTGGGCTGTTGTTAAATATTTCGTTTTATCCAAATGAATTTTTAAACCATTTTTTTGTAAACTCTTCTTCTGATTTCTTTACCATAAAATTTACGAAATTAATAAACTAGGTTCTAACTTTCTAACCAACTTGTTTTGAAAATAAATCCTAACTGCCTGGCCCTCGTATCAAAATTAAGTTTATTTAGTGCAATTTAGATTCGTTGGACTTTCTAAGCCACACTCTAAATATGCAGGCAATTTTGAAACACAAATTCGACATTTGTTTTAATGTCGTTCACATAAATACACCTGTTTTGCAGCAACATTTTGATTATATCTATCTTCCGATAATAATTACAACTAATAAATTTACCGGCTACACATTTTTTCGCCTCTCAGCGCTCTCGAAAGCTAATGCAATAATTTATTGCACCCAAATCGCTACTGTTGTGCACCGAAATCCAATTAGATTAACATATTCGATATAAATTAACTATAATAAGTTATTAAGTGAAAAGGTTAACTCCGGATTATTTTAATAGAAATAAATTTCGCCCGCTCTATATTATATTTAGTAAGTTAACAGCGTTTGAGTTATTGGAACTGCAGTTGGCTGGTGATTCTCCGAATTAGACGACACGGCTATTTTTGAAACATTAACCATGAAAACGCTATAGTTCCGCACATCAATGATTAATATATAAATAGTTGAAAATTGGCGTATAATTGTTTTTTTTTATGACGAGTTTTGGAAAAAATAGTTTGAAACTGTTGCTTGTAAACATTTTCTAACAAAAGTTAGTCACGTTAAAGCTAAAAGTTACCTAGAAATGAATTATTCGCAATAACAGCCATGTAATTCCGAAAAACAGCTCACAATCGTGAATCAATGTTATGGCATATCTTCATTTATTGTTGTCCAACAGTGTAAATACGTTTCGTTTAATTAATTACTGTTCATTTCGTTTTTAAAGTTTACCTCGTATATATTGTTTAGTAAACTTCTTTTATTTTAGTAATCGTATTATTTTAAATGCTACAAATAAAAGATACCGTAGAAAAAAATGTTACTTTAAGGAAACAATACACTTGGTATAGTCATTTATATTTTTGTTGGCTAATAACTAGAAACAGCAATACAAAATAATAAAAAAAAAAGATGAAAGAATTAATAAAACAGCTAAAACTTACCATACCATGAAGCAAAAATTCGTTAAGAAAAGTGAAATATTGAACAATACAAAAATGACAATATCTTCTTCTTAATCGGTTCCTCTTGTACCTTTGGGTGTCCAGGTATGCTTTTCTATCTCGGTATTAAATTTCTCCACTCCTTCCTATCGTTAGCTAACTGTGGCACATCTCTCCAGCTGACTCCTTTTTTTTTCTAGTCTCTGCCTCACTTCTTTTACCCATTTCATTCTTGGTCTTCCTCTAGGTATTAATTTTTCCCCCCATCTTCATTTTACATACCGCGTATCTACTTTCTGGCATGCGCAGTAGATGTCCAAGCCAGCTTAATTGATTCGTCTCCATCTTTTTCTTAATATCTGTTACTCCTAGGCTATTTCGAATTTTTTCGTTACTGATTTTATCGATCAGTCTACATCCCTCTATTCTTCTCAGAAATCTCATTTCTTGTGCCTGTATTCTTTATTATTGTTTTTGTGTTAGTGTCCAAGTTTCTGAACTGTACGTGAGAATAGAATGAAATTAATATATTTCTGATAAATTTATAAAATACCACTAAATTCCCTACAATTGTATATCAATTTAAACTTTAATGTGCTAAAATCTGGGAAGTATATAAACTCCTATTAATTGTTAGCCAAGTGCGTAACTGTTCTGTTATCAATAGGAAGGAATTTGCTATTAAGAATTGTGTTTATTTTTCTCTGACAGTTGCTTATGAAAAAGTAATAAAGTACAAGTCAAAAACAGTAAGCAACCTGTAATTAAGTGCTTCGCAAACAAACTTAAAGCAATTATTGTGCTTTTAAATGTGGTAGTTACGTACAAGAAAATTTATTTCTTCTACTAATTCTAATTTACATTCTTTTTCTTTGAAAGAAGTGTTGCTCTTTCAGCCTCACGACCTTGTTTTTGTAATTTTAAGATGACGGTACTTAAAATCAAATTAACTCGGTGTTTTGAGTGTTTTAATTCGTCCTAAACGTCTAGAAAGATTAATAACTGTGTCATTATTTAGCGCAAAAAATGTTATAGTGCACTCACATATGAAAGATAAAAGTATAAACAATTTGCCAGCGAAGCAATAAGAGTTGAAAGACCGACCAACAATGCAATTCATGTTGGCTTCTTTTTATTTTCACAAGATTAATTGTTTTGCCACTTTACTAGGGAAAACTATAAAAGTGTACGTACGATAATTTCGGGACAGGTATGCAAATTAATAAAACCAACATTAAACACCTGCAGCCGGCTGTAATAAGTTTAATGGCATGGGCTTAATTTATCGAAATAAATAATAATTATTATCGGGAACATCAGTCTTGTTCAGACAGCAACGTTCTACATATTTACTTTTAAAAGTACTTACACACAATATAATTTAATACATATAATTTAACACAAGTGCGGCGAGCTAATTTAACTCTAGTAAGTACATAATCACACAAGTGTACACTATGTAAAAAGTCTTCAAGGGACAAATACCTCCTTTGCACCGTTTTCATATTTCATGAAAAAATTAAATCCTATTTCGGACGTTGACAACAATCTACATGTGTTGTATGGGTAAACTTTGTTATTATAAGAGTAAAACAGTCAACTAGGACACCCTGTATTTTTTGAATCGACTATCATTTTAAGTTAATTATGTTTAAGACAACCTATAGCTATAGAGCGTGGCTGCGTAGTTACTCGCATTTATTTCCTCATTTTCATTTCGACGTACGTGTTAAAGAAACGTATAAAATCGGCCTATTTTATAGCTGCAGAGGAAATCAAAGCCAAACCATCTAAATATAAGATTTGTCGTAATCATCATTAAGCGTGACCTGCCATTATAAAGACGCGGAAGGTTTGCAAAAAGAGAAATGACCACCGTAAGATATATTATGTATCATCTATCTTGAAATATGCAGCGGACGGAATTAGAGCAAAACAGTTGACTGTTGAACCGTGAATTGTTTGAAAATTTCTGTACTTTAAATCCGCCTGTTCCGAGACGCTCCTTAACTAAACCACAAAAATATCTGACGAAGTACTAGTTGAAGCAAAGCAAACGCTTCAATTATTCTTGGCTTGACTATGAAATTAATACCAGAAGGGGAATTATAACGCACACCAATAGTAGTTTCGAATATTTCAGCTTTGCAGTTAGTTGATAACAGTTAAAGATGCAGAATTTTGCTGTTAAATTACATTAATTGAGGATATTGACCGACGTTTTGTGACTAGTACAAAGAACATCTTCAGAGCACTACAATTATTGGATTACTCTAGCTCATAGGTTCCCAAACTTATTTGTCCTACCGCCCCCTATTAAAAAAAAAATTACTCAGCACTTCCCTGAAAATCTATCTTCTTTAAGCGAACAAACAGAGAGATATAGTGAAAAATTTGCGATTTTATGTATCTATATATCTACCTACGTCTCAAAACATAGTAAATAAAGATGTTGTATATATTTTTGTCAGCAGTTATTCTTAAATCACGGCGATTCGCTATTTGCAGTCGGTTTCTTTTTTTTTTTCAACATATTTATGACCGCACTAAACCCACGTTTCACTAAATATGATGAAGGAAATGCAATTAAAAACTTTTGTATCATAGTCCATAATCCAGGATAAACTGTAGGTATCAGCTTTTGCAGCCAGAATTGTTGGTAGTCGTCTTTGAATTTAAATTTCAATTCGTCATTCGTTGTAACCTCTGTCAGTTCTTCCTGTAATTTTGGAGATTCTTCTGTGTTTGTACTACTTGAAAAAGAATTCAGAACCCAATCGGGTATGTTCAATTGATTATGAGATTTTGCTTCTGCAGGAATAAATAATTGTGTAACTCAAGAGACTGGAGACCGACAGAGCCCATAGGTTTGACATACAAGAAGAAATTACACCAATAGTATGTACAGATTTATTCTTTAATAGCACTGCAAGTTTTTTTGGTACATTGATTATGGTGGTGTACAATACTAATTTTTGATGTGTTTTTAAATTCGAGCCACTTTACGGTATTAACTACAAACAACAATTATTTTTGTTTACCAGATGGGTTGCACCTTATTGTTTAAAGCTTTGTATTTTTCCAAAAACAAATCATTATAATTAATTACCTGGATAAGTCAAAAATAATTACATATTGAAGATGCAAAAAGATTCTCAGCCGATTTCTTGCAAAAATAAGGCTTGTACACTTACCTACATTTTTAAATACTGCCTTGCTACTGTCAGTTACTGACGTTCACGTCGAGATAACTAACTTAATTGGAGATCCATCTTACACAAACACGAACATTTCATTTTCACAGCCCATGGTTTCTGAATCGATCGTTTAATCTCGAAGTTAACAACAAGTAATTGACAACTGGTTTGGAACTTTTTATTTTTTTAGGACATTAACATTTCTTTTATTGTAGGTCCGGCTATCTTCAGATTTATCTGTTTGTAGCCTACACGCTCAAGTCGATACATTTTAAGGTTAATTTTATATAAATAATAATACCTAATAAAATAATCAATAAATATAGTAATGATTAAATTGAAATTTTCGTTGTTTTCATAACTTGTTAGTGCAAGTTGCATACAGATACATTGTGAAATATACAGGGTGGACCAAATTCGGTTACAGTAATAGATAGCGAAAATCTGATTTTGGTCTCTTTGGCAATTTTTTTTGAGAAAAGGACGTCTGTGTAATCAGATTTCTTATAGCGCTTTCCATTTTGGCACTACAGACGAAAAATGAAATTTCATCATTTTTTAAAATTTGCTATAACTTCTTTATTTATTAAATTAAAACAAAATGTTATATAGGTTTCTTATACAGATTTTTATGCTTAATTAAAAAAAGTAAATGTTTTTTAGCCACCTTGACTTCCGAGATATGGAGTAAACTTACATTTTGTTTAATAGAAACCCTAGTTGGCCAAGACTTTCTGTGAAAGAGTATTTTTTTAGCTTTTCAAAAGTATATAGTTGTATATATTTGTTGTAAAAAATATCCGAGATATGGCTAAATTTGTAAACATTTCCTTATCAAAGTTTGCCATGATTTCGCCAACAAGTGATGTTAGCTATTATTAAACAACCAAACTTCATATCCAAGCAACTCCGTGTATTATTTTGTATTTTATAACTGTTTATTGTGGTATTGTACACATGGCTAAATTTAAACACTTTAAATAGTTTAATATGTTAAAAGTTTACATTGATAATAATAAAAACGTAGCTGCTGCTGCAGAATTTACTTGGAAATTACGTTTAGTTGTTTAATAATTGCGAACACCACTTGTTTACAAAATCATGGCAAATTTTGATAATCAAATTTTTACAAAATTGGCCATATCTCGGTTATTTTTTGCAACACATTTATAAAACTATATATATTTGAGAAGCTAAAAAAATACTCTTTCACATAAAATCATGGCCAACTAGGGTTTCCATTTAAAAAATTGTAAATTTACTCCATATCTCGAAAGTTAAGGTGGCCGAAACAAAATACTTGTTTTTATATTAAACATAAAAATCTGTATAGAAAACTTTCATAACATTTTGTTCTAATTTAATAAATAAAGAAGTTATAGTAAATTTTCAACAATGATGTGGTGCCAAAATGGAACCCGATAGAATAAATCTGATTGTTTAGGCGTTATTTTCTCAAAAAAAAATAGCCTGAGAAACCGATATCAGATTTCTATTACGGCAACCGAGATACCCCGTAAAACATTCGAATTTGGTCCACCCTGTACAGTTTTAGACAGAGTTTACTAGGCGAAAGTTCTTTAATTTTTTTTGTAGGCATTTTGTCACAGCTAATAAACTTGTTGATTTTTTCTAACAGACTCCCTTTAAAATGTATTGCCTTTAAACAATAATACGGTTTTTATAAGAATTATCGTCTTTAGATATAATTTATTAATACGTTTTACAATAAGCGATTTAACAGGCCTTAAATAGTCTACATAATTCTTATTTCACGATGTTAATCAAAATTACAAATAAAATAAAAATAAAAAGTTTATGGAAACGTAAATGGAAAATAAGATATCAACCAAATTATTCCTTCGCTGATTGCTTATAATTCACGACCTTTCTTTAAGAATAAACCGACAGGTAATTACCGTTGTATACGAGAATATAATGACCCAATTTTACGCTAAAAAAGTTGCATACACTTGTATAAAAACGTATTATTGACCGGGACAATTTTTTTCTTCTTAAACCCGCGGTGTTTCATCTGCATAATATATAAATAACATTGTTTTATCAAAGAAACAAACACAGTATTTCTTTTAGTCTTCAAGTACAAAGTTATTCTTTTATTAAAGTAAAAAAAAAACGTATTAGTTTCTAATTACAAGAAAATGTGTCCTCAATAATTAAAAAGCTATTCAGTTTAGACGCATGAACGCTAAGGAAACCTGGGTAATTGTTAATAAACTTCAGTATGTGCACATGTTTTTGTCTTTACGATTCGAGGAATACGTTTTATTAAACAATTTCGCATTTTTAATTGTGTATTGAAATTAATTCCTCTTTGTAATAGAAATCAAGTAGGCCGCAATTATTTTTTTTTGTGTTAGCGATGATAAATTGAAAGATAACTGCATATCTTAAAATAAATCTTACACGTACCGTTTGATCTTGTATAAAATAGCTGCTGTCTGTCTAATTTGGTACGTTTTTACCTATAGAAATAAATTGGCCGGTGCCATTTACTGTATCGGGTTTAATAATTGATTGGTCACGGCAAATTTAGTGAAAAATAATAAGAAGGAAGTGTGTTCTTGGCACGAAATATTAAATTCAGCATTTTTAGCCGTGATATTTCACACTTTTTTAATGAAAACAGTCGTTTCTGGTGGGTGTTAAGTAAAACAAAACTTCGATCGCTTAGATTAACAACATTTAGCACTTCTTTACACGCGAACTTGATTGAAAAACATTTTGACCTTAATGGATGGATGGTTGTTGAGTCTAAGCCAAAACAAATGCTTGTTCCCGCGACCCAAGGGTCAAACGCACTTTTAACGAGTGATGGACACTAATCAGTCTTAAGGTTGCAGGATAAATTAATTTTTTAATTAACAATACGTGCTTCACTATAGCAATTTCTAAAACACATTGTATAAAATTACTTAAAATCATTTGTAGTGTTGATGCTAATGAAATATAGCTTAGAAAATTGATAAAGTCAAAATGGGTATCTATAAAGTTTTCGCAAATTAAATTGGAATGAATTTATTTACTTGTAAACGTTTAAAAAAATCAACTAAGACCTATATTCCTTAGAGTTGTTTAAAAACTGCTTAATTTGTTTGTATTGCTCTTTAAACTTTTAGAAAAACATTCGAGTGTCTAGGTCAGACATTTGTTCTCCTAATTATATCGGTATCCGGAAGATTCACCGAAAACCAATTCACCCAAAGCAATTCACCGAAAGCAATTCATCGAATAAGCAATTCACCGAATCATCGAAAAATAAATGGATATAAATTACGTGAAATATGTTAATCAAAGATCAGTAAGTAATATATTTTGACTGACCATCCTATTTTGTACATTGGTTGCACTTTTTGGGGTTAAGTACTTATTACTCATTTTTTTTTTTGTTAAATTATGGCTTTATAAGGTGGTTGGACCCTCAAACGTTGTTTTGCGTATTTATATCCACAGGTCTAGAGCAATTATTACACAGTAAGAAACAATTAAAACAATGAGAATAATAAGTGCTCTAGACCTGTGGATGTGCAATATTCTTGAATTTGGGCTCAAAATGTAGCTAAAAGATGGGCGCATCTGATGACTTGTAGAAAGTGCATTTTAAAGTGTGTTTAGTATTTATTCTTTACGGACGTCCGAAAATGGTGCTTAGAAATGGTCATTTTTGCGATCGCGTAAGCCATGACACCGTGTTAGAAAAAATTCAAAATGTCTTATTTTCCGATGCGAGCATCCTTTGCGAGTAAAACGGTGCAAAGTTTTCAAAATTATCTCAAACGGTTCCCGAGAAAAACGCCAAAAACTAGACCCCTGCAAAAGCCGAAATTTGTTTGGAAAAATAAGCACCTCGGTTCACAAAAATATTCATAACCTCGTTATGACCAGAGCTGGGCAAAGCACCGACCCAAAGTGCTTGAAGCACCGAGCATTTAAGCACGTGTAAGTGCTTGATCTAATTAAGCAGTAAGTACTTTGGTTTTTAAAAATGCTTAAAAGCATCAAGCACTGACCCAAGTGCTTAAAAAAATTAAGCAGCAAGCATTGAGCATTTTGGAAATGCTTTAGAGAAATTTAAAATTTAAACAGTCTTGTAGCATACATGTTAAGGATTAAATACTATGCAATGAGCATATATAAATTTAAAAAATGCTTATTAAGCACTGTCTTTCTAAAGTGCTTAATAAGTAAAGTGTTCAAGAAAGTGCTTGGTGCTCTAAGCATCGAGCATCTGTTTTAGAAAGTGCTCCAAGCATTGTGCTCGAAGCATTAAAAGTGCTTAAAAAATTATTGCAAGTAGTAAGCATTCAAGCATTGCCCAGCTCTGGTTATGACGTGTGCAATATTCTTGAATTTGGGCTCAAAATGTAGCTAAAAGATGGGCGCATCTGATGACTTGTAGAAAGTGTATTTTAAAGTGTGTTTAGTATACTTTACGGACGTCCGAAAATGGTGCTTAGAAATGGTAATTTTTGCGATCGCGTAAGCCATGACACCGTGTTAGAAAAAATTCAATTTCTTATTTTCCGATGCGCGCATCCTTTGCGAGTAAAACAATGCAAAGTTTTCAAAATTATCTCAAACGGTTCCCGAGAAAAACGTCAAAAACTAGACCCCTGCAAAAGCCGAAATTTGTTTGGAAAAATAAGCACCTCGGTTCACAAAAAAATTCATAACTTCGTTATGACGTGTGCATTGTGGATATAAATACGTAAAACAACGTTTGAGAGTCCAACCACCTTATAAGGCCATAATTAAAAAAAAAAAAATGAGTAATAAGTACTTAACCCCAAAAAGTGCAACCAATGTATAAAATAGGATGGTCAGTCACAATATATTACCTACTTTCTGATCTTTGATTAACATATTTCACGTAATTTATATCCATTTATTTTTCGATGATTCGGTGAATTGCTTATTCGGTGAATTGCTTATTCGGTGAATTGCTTATTCGGCGAATTGATATTCGATGAATTGCTTTCGGTGAATTGCTTTCGGTGAATTGGTTTTCGGTGAATCTTCCTAGACCCAATTATATCATTTAGGGTTTTTATAGGGCATTACAGAATAAGTCTTTATTGATGATTTCGGCCTTTTTAATTTATCCATTTTTTAAATATTTTAAATAAATTAGTGAGGTAACTTTTTTTTACAAATAGTGTGTACATAAAAAGAAAAACCGAACGGTACTTAATAAGTTAAGTCGATTTAATTTTAATAACATGTATGGTTACAGGATGCGATAAATAATTTTTGGCAACGCATTTATTTTATTTAATGTTGAGTACGTTTCGTTAATTACTGATAGTCACTAAAGCATTTCCCTCGGAATGTGGTCTATTAATTTGCTTATGTTGTATTCGTTAAAACTATAATAAAATATTTAAACAACACGATCATTGTTTATCTGTTAGGTCCGACTGTAATACGTTCAAAGAAACAACGTCTTAAAAAGGGTTCGAATATAAATATATAAGAATAAAAGAAGTTGTCTATGTCTTATAGCTTAATTTTATTTGCGTTTAAGCCACTTATTTGTGTTATGTCAGTGGCGTAGAACCTAGGGGTGTAGCGGGTGCGGAGAGAAAAAAGAAATTCGATATTTTCATATTTTTTGCTGTAACATCTTAAGCACGAAGAATGTTGCACTTTTAAAAATTTATTGTGGCTCCTCTCATACTAAGGAATAATTCATCTAATTTAAACAAACCTGTATCTCTTATAATAAGCAAGATCCCCATGCTGAACGTGTAGTCTGGGACACCCTGTATACATGAGGTACAAGAAAAATATACATGGTTCAAATCAGTAATTAACTATACAAATTTTAGTAATTTAGGGTCAAAATATAAAGAATTGTTCACAATATAAACAGTAAATGTTGTTGGATAAGAGTTACCTTATGGTGTTTAATTGTTATTTAATAAAACTGTTGTCCGTATCACTAAACACACATACATACAACCTCTTCAACTGTAGCTATTCTATGCACCCCAATGCGGGTTGTGTTTAAACTTTAGACAAGTTTTAACACGTTGAAAACCACAGTTCCTATCTTATAAATCTCAAAATCTTAAAAAGTACTGGTGTTCACTAAAAGTACTTCAGTACTTTGCAAGTTTGCACTGTACCTACTGCAGTATGAAAAAGAATTGAAGTAAAAAAATACTTAAGTAATGTCCAGCTCTGGTTATACATACAGGGTGTCCCCGTTATCACCGCGAATATTTTAAGTGGTGATAGAGGACCTTTTTCTAACACAAAATTTGAAGTAAATTTTTTTCCTAAAATCAAATGCTAAGCTGATATCAACACTTACTTGATTTTTTTTACACTTCTGCATTTATAAGGACTCTGTCGCCGAAATATCAATTTTATCGTAAAATACCTTGCAGCTTTTTAATAGAGTACGAAATTTTCTACGAAATTAGTTATATTTATTTTTTGTCTACAGGCAATGGTTTGAGAGTTATAAAGCAGTTTGTACAAAAAAATGTAAAAAATTTACAAAATTTAATTGTTTCTTAGACTTTGCAACCGCTGTATCTTTAAAACGAAAGGTTGTACAAAAAAAACCGACGGCCCCATTCCGGATAGCAAATTTTATGGGCTACAACTTTGGTCTAGTGAAAATTTTTGAAAATCAAAACCGATTTTCCGGAAAAGCTAAAAATAAGGAATAGAGTGCAAAAACTAAATTTCCTACAAATATTGTTTTGTATTTAAAAATGCTTTTAAAGAGAGTGCGATTACGTGATTGAAAATGATGGAGGTCATTTTGAACACTTATTGAAGTAATTTTGTGGTTACATGTTCATTTTATTGCGTCCAGATGGATTTGTATTGTTTTGCATTTTATCGTTTTTTTTTTCACCTTTTTCACTATTATAAACATTTCTATGATACATTTAGTTTTAGTGAACAACATATTTACCGAAGTTGTAGTCCGTTAAATGCCTTATTAGCAATAGGCATCCGTTTTGCTCTACGACGTTTCGTTAAAAAGATGCGGCGTTTTTAAAAATTTACATAATTTATTTATATGCAATTTTACAATTTTTTTTAAAATTTGTTCGTTAGCTCCTTAAAAAAAATGATAAGGGGTGGTTTTCTGAAGAATTTCAAACTTCATAAAAAGCTTTGAAACTGATGAAATACATAATTTTAATGAATGTTGCCGATGCTATGGCATTTTTAAATACAAAATATCATAATTACCGGGGAGTTTTTGTTTTTCGAAAACGATAAAATGCATAACAATGCAAATCCATCTGGACGCAATAAAATGAACATGTAACCACAAAATTACTTCAATAAGTGTTCAAAATGACCTCCATCATTTTCAATCACGTAATCGCACTCTC
>OX393580.1:52396556-52519689 GCA_947652605.1 Elmis aenea | reverse complement strand
GGGCGACTACATTTTTTGTAAGGTACCTACGAATTGGTGTTTTTTAAGAGCTTTTTAAGTATTTGCAAATCGATGACTTTTTTTAGAAAATACTTACGAACCGTGTCTTTTTTTTTTAAATGAAATTTTAGATACTTACGAAATGATGACGTTTTTTCTAAAAGACACAAACTGGTGAAGACATTTTACTATGACTACTATAAAATTATCTATAAATAACTATTTTCTAGCACTGGTTCTGAATTTTAAAAAGTTCAAAAAATACAGGAAAAAAAGAAAATTATTGTTTTACAATTGTATTAAAATAAATTAAAAGCAAATTTCACTAAACAAAAACAATAGAATTGTTTTATTTTGATAACACTTGGCAATGCATACATAGTTTTGACCAGTTTGTCAAAATTTTGCTCGTATGAACTTAAACTAATTCTTAAACACAATTCCAAATGTAGATCAGATAATTGTGACCTATGTTTAGTTTTTATCCCATTTATGCAGGAAAATGCTAATCTTACAAATGTGTCGTACCAAAAAAGGCACTGAAATATGCAACAACTCTCCAAATATTTGGATATTTATCCCTGCTTATTAATTTCCAGAAGCTTT
The DNA here is from genome assembly GCA_947652605.1 of Elmis aenea. Lineage (NCBI taxonomy): Eukaryota > Metazoa > Arthropoda > Insecta > Coleoptera > Elmidae > Elmis > Elmis aenea. Next base: position 52,519,083 of record OX393580.1, on the reverse strand, counting down.
CATTTGAAGCCATTGATTTTAAATGTGTATATTTTGTGTATCTATTATTTGCAGAAAATAATTTTCAATAATTTTTTAAATTCAAATACGCTCTGAGTTTATCACTATAATTTGTCAATTTTTAAGTCAGCTTCACGGGCGACTTCCAGAGGCATTGCGGTCGACCAGTAGACCGCGGTCGACGTCTTGGCCACCCCTGCTGTACAGCTATGGGGATGCACCAAACAGAGTAATATTCAGATCACCCAGAGATTCCAGAACCAAACAGTAAGTAACATCGCTGATGCACCTTGGTATTGCAGAAATAGTGACATAGGTACATCGGGACCTCAACATGGACACTGTAACCAACACCATTAAAAAGTTTGCCAACAGCCACGAAGAAAGGCTCTATCAACATGTAAACGTCGAGGCGATCCAGCTCCTGGACAGTACAGGACTAGTAAGAAGACAAAAGGGTTAAAGAGTTAGTTCAAGCAAAAGTTTGAGGGCGGTAGTGTGTACGTTAATAACAAGTGTACTTATATGACATTAGCAAACTAAGGACTACTATTGGGTAAACCTTAGATTAAGTTTAAATATTATTAATTTAGGCTAGAACTAATCTGCTCATTGGTCTCAAAGACCAGATTGCACTGTTATAAACTCTATTAGGGTTTTAATTTAAAAAGAATTTAAAAAAAACATAGCTATAATTGTGGAAGCAACATTTTTTTTGAAGATAGGTATATTTGAAGCAATCGGGTTTTAGTTATGGTAAAAAAATATTTCTTTTCATAGTTTGGTGAACCACCTTTTAACTTGCTTGCGTACATTGGAAAGACACGTTCGTAAACTTTATTGAATTGTATTTACGCCTAAAACAGTACGCTTTGGATAAACCAATTAGGAATTTCAACGCAGTATTTATTGGCGTTGTCCTATTCAACACAATTTTTTTTAAATCTCATAAACTACGCTAGTTAGGTTCAAAACTAGCGATTGTTTGCATTGCCTCTTGAAGTGTAGCTGCAAATAATGTACATATTTAGGTGTAAAAATAGCCCCATGAATCTCGAGTTCCGAGTTGTTGATTTGCCCATTATAAGGTCCCTATTTTTCCCAATTACGAAACCTAGTGTCAGTAATAAATGGTAAGGTTCTCTTCCCTGGCGCGTTAACAGTTAACTTTCTCGCTTGTTATATTTGTTTCTCATATCAATAAATTTGTTGAATGCCCACTCAAAACCGTTTAAACACCGTAATAAAGTACATTTAATACAACGTTCACGGTCTGATTGAGATAATCAGCGCGCTTCATTAACTCAAGAAGTCCTTAATTAGACAAGTTTGCACTTTTTCAATGAATATAATGGGACAGATGAGTCCCCGCGGACAGCTCATTGTGTGGTACTGAGATATTATCTTAACAGTTAGTTTTTCGTATTCATTATTGCACCTGTACCTTGTACGCAATTTAATGTCGTAAAAATGTTAAAAGTATGCTTTAATTATTTATCAGCGTGTTCGTTTTACTTACTTATATGGATTGGCATTATAATAAATTATCAGGCAGTTAGTTGGAGCCCTTCATCGACCATCAATATTATAATAATTAGAGTGTCATAGCAAGTTTTTTCTTTTTGATTTCATTTAACCGTCTCAGCAATTTATTCGTTAAAAAATTAGATACACAATTTTTAATACTAGATAGGTATATTACATTGTATATGTAAGCTATACACTCTCAATTAAGCTTTTAATACAACAAAAGGTACCAAACAGGGATGTTGTCTGTCTCCTACACTTTTTAATGTAGGTATATCTAGACAGTGCACTGTCAGGAAGGACAAAAAGAAGCAAAAATTTGGGAATAAGGGCGGGAAACTACCCTTTTGTTTGTAAATATCCGAAATAAATGTCAGAAGTCACGAAAATTGAGTACGTATCAAGCTAATATAAAATTTCTTACTCGCGAAGGTCTTTCTCCTCAAAGCATCAAAGTTCGACTCAAAGGGGTGTACAGGGACAATTTCCCGTCTTATTCTGTGGTAAAACATTGGTCAAAACGGTTTCTGAATTACACAGGACCGAAAAAACGCTCAGTGCAGTTCAAAAACTTAGAGCGAAAACTAATGTAACACTTTTTTTAAATAAAATACTCTATTATTTAAAGTAGTTTGCTATGAAAAAAGGCATACATTAAAAATTGTATCAGTAGTTAGGCCATATTTAATTACTAACAAAAACGAATACCTACAACTTAATTTAAAAAGTTTATTAATTACGTTTTTTTAATAATTATGCAGTTTGTAGTGCATTAAATTTACGGTTGAGTTGTTTCGCAAAAAGTATTTGAAAATGTTCAACTTTAATAAGCTAGTAATAAATAATTATACGGATTATTATAATGTTTTGAAAGCAGACTGAATTCATTATTATAATAAATAATAAAAATTGTCTTGCATTAAGTAAAAACTAAAATACTTGTTCGTATTGCATTGGGAACAGTGATGCTTATAATAAAATATATCTAGGTGCACAAAATAATTTAAAATTCGTCACTTTTCGATGCACGCGTTCTCTGTGAGTAGACCTATGCAAAGTTTTTGAAATTTTCATTAACGGTATCAGAGAACCGCCCGAATTTTCGTGACTTCGACATCGTGATGAACGAACGACAGTTATAAGAAAACCAATTGACATAAAATCCATTTTTGTTTTTTCCAAGGCTAATATGACTTGAACCAATGTGTTAAAAAATTTTGACCCTCCTGCGATACCTAGATCTATATAAGGCCGAGCGCTTACCTAGTAGGTACTACGTACCATGGTGTTATACATCCTTGTTATAGTTTTTTTTTTGTAATATGTCTATCCCACAACATTGAATTTAACTGTTTTATTCAAGTTCTGGTTTGTCCTAGCCTGCTTTAGTTTCTTTTTCTGTTGTTCCTCTTTTTGATATTATGCACCCCAAATATCTAAATTTTCTTGTTCCTTTTATTGGTTGGGTCTCGTCCATTTCTAATTTTTTTTATTTCTCTTGGGCTGTTGTTAAATATTTCGTTTTATCCAAATTAATTTTTTAACCATTTTTTTGTAAACTCTTCTTCTGATTTCTTTACCTACCATAAAACTTACGAAATTAATAAACTAGGTTCTAACTTTCTAACCAACTTGTTTTGAAAATAAATCCTAATTGCCTGGCCCTCATATCAAAATTAAGTTTATTTAGTGCAATTTAGATGCGTTGGACTTTCTAAGCCACACTCTAAATATGCAGGCAATTTTGAAACACAAATTCGACATTTGTTTTAATGTCGTTCACATAAATACACCTGTTTTGCAGCAACATTTTGATTATATCTATCTTCCGATAATAATTACAACTAATAAATTTACCGGCTACACATTTTTTCGCCTCTCAGCGCTCTCGAAAGCTAATGCAATAATTTATTGCACCCAAATCGCTACTGTTGTGCACCGAAATCCAATTAGATTAACATATTCGATATAAATTAACTATAATAAGTTATTAAGTGAAAAGGTTAACTCCGGATTATTTTAATAGAAATAAATTTCGCCCGCTCTATATTATATTTAGTAAGTTAACAGCGTTTGAGTTATTGGAACTGCAGTTGGCTGGTGATTCTCCGAATTAGACGACACGGCTATTTTTGAAACATTAACCATGAAAACGCTATAGTTCCGCACATCAATGATTAATATATAAATAGTTGAAAATTGGCGTATAATTGTTTTTTTTTATGATGGGTTTTGGAAAAAATAGTGTGAAACTGTTGCTTGTAGTTAAACATTTTCTAACAAAAGTTAGTCACGTTAAAGCTAAAAGTTACCTAGAAATGAATTATTCGCAATAACAGCCATGTAATTCCGAAAAACAGCTCACAATCGTGAATCAATGTTATGGCATATCTTCATTTATTGTTGTCCAACAGTGTAAATACGTTTCGTTTAATTAATTACTGTTCATTTCGTTTTTAAAGTTTACCTCGTATATGTTGTTTAGTATAGACTTCTTTTATTATAGTAATTGTATTACTTTAAATGCTACAAATAAAAGATAACGTAGAAAAAAAAAAGTTAGTTTAAGGAAACAAAACACTTGGTATAGAGTCATTTATATTTTTGTTGGCTAATAACTAGAAACAGCAATACAAAATAATAAAAAAAAGATGAAAGAATTAATAAAACAGCTAAAACCATACGATGAAGAAAAAATTCGTTAAGAAAAATGAAATATTGAACAATTCAAAAATGAAAATATCTTTTTCTTCTTAATCGGTTTCTAATGTACCTTTGGGTGTCCAGGTATGCTTTTCTATCTCGGTATTAAATTTCTCCACTCCTTCCTATCGTTAGCTAATTGTGGCACATCTCTCCAGCTGACTCCTTTTTCTTCTAGTCTCTGCCTCACTTCTTTTTCCCATTTCATTCTTGGTCTTCCTCTAGGTATTAATTTTCCCCCCCATCTTCATTTTACAAACCGCGTATCTACTTTCTGGCATGCGCAGTAGATGTCCAAGCCAGCTTAATTGATTCGTCTCCATCTTTTTCTTAATATCTGTTACTCCTAGGCTATTTCGAATTTTTTAGTTACTGATTTTATCGATCAGTCTACATCCCTCTATTCTTCTCAGAAATCTCATTTCTTGTGCCTGTATTCTTTATTATTGTTTTTGTGTTAGTGTCCAAGTTTCTGAACTGTACGTGAGAATAGAATGAAATTAATATATTTCTGATAAATTTATAAAATACCACTAAATTCCCTACAATTGTATATCAATTTAAACTTTAATGTGCTAAAATCTGGGAAGTATATAAACTCCTATTAATTGTTAGCCAAGTGCGTAACTGTTCTGTTATCAATAGGAAGGAATTTGCTATTAAGAATTGTGTTTATTTTTCTCTGACAGTTGCTTATGAAAAAGTAATAAAGTACAAGTCAAAAACAGTAAGCAACCTGTAATTAAGTGCTTCGCAAACAAACCTAAAGTAATTATTGTGCTTTTAAATGTGGTAGTTACGTACAAGAAAATTTATTTCTTCTACTAATTCTAATTTACATTCTTTTTCTTTGAAAGAAGTGTTGCTCTTTCAGCCTCACGACCTTGTTTTTGTAATTTTAAGATGATGGTACTTAAAATCAAATTAACTCGGTGTTTTGAGTGTTTTAATTCGTCCTAAACGTCTAGAAAGATTAATAACTGTGTCATTATTTAGCGCAAAAAATGTTATAGTGCACTCACATATGAAAGATAAAAGTATAAACAATTTGCCAGCGAAGCAATAAGAGTTGAAAGACCGACCAACAATGCAATTCATGTTGGCTTCTTTTTATTTTCACAAGATTAATTGTTTTGCCACTTTACTAGGGAAAACTATAAAAATGTACGTACGATAATTTCGGGACAGGTATGCAAATTAATAAAACCAACATTAAACACCTGCAGCCGGCTGTAATAAGTTTAATGGCATGGGCTTAATTTATCGAAATAAATAATAATTATTATCGGGAACATCAGTCTTGTTCAGACAGCAACGTTCTACATATTTACTTTTAAAAGTACTTACACACAATATAATTTAATACATATAATTTAACACAAGTGCGGCGAGCTAATTTAACTCTAGTAAGTACATAATCACACAAGTGTACACTGTGTAAAAAGTCTTCAAGGGACAAATACCTCCTTTGCACCGTTTCCATATTTCATGACAAAATTAAATCCTATTTCGGACGTTGACAACAATGTACATGTGTTGCATGCGTAAACTTTGTTATTATAAGGGTAAAATAGTCAACTAGGACACCCTGTATTTTTTGAATCGACTATCATTTTAAGTTAATTATGTTTAAGACAACCTATGGCTAAAGAGCGTGGCTGCGTAGATACTCGCATTTATTTCCTCATTTTCATTTCGACGTACGTGTTAAAGAAACGTATAAAATCGGCCTATTTTATAGCTGCAGAGGAAATCAAAGCCAAACCATCTAAATATAAGATTTGTCGTAATCATCATTAAGCGTGACCTGCCATTATAAAGACGCGGAAGGTTTGCAAAAAGAGAAATGACCACCGTAAGATATATTATGTATCATCTATCTTGAAATATGCAGCGGACGGAATTAGAGCAAAACAGTTGACTGTTGAACCGTGAATTGTTTGAAAATTTCTGTACTTTAAATCCGCCTGTTCCGAGACGCTCCTTAACTAAACCACAAAAATATCTGACGAAGTACTAGTTGAAGCAAAGCAAACGCTTCAATTATGCTTGTCTTGACTATGAAATTAATACCAGAAGGGAAATTATAACGCACACCAATAGTAGTTTCGAATATTTCAGCTTTGCAGTTAGTTGAATATGCAGAATTTTGCTGTTAAATCACATCAATTGAGCGACGTTTTGTCGCTGGTACAAAGGATATCTTCACAGCACTACAATTATTGGATTACTCTAGCTACTCTAGCAGATATAGTTTGGTTATTAGTAATTTACAATTATTCCTAGGGCATTTACGTTAAACCTATGCTTTATCGACGACTAACGTTTCGTTGTAATTAGCTGGAACATCTTCAGAGATTAAACTCTTTAAATAATAAGTAGCAGTTAATCTGCAACTTCTGCTGGGTTTTTCCCTTTTTAAGTGTTTATACTTTTTTTGGTAAAGTGATGATGGTGATGAACAATACTAATTTTTCATTTGTTTTAAAATTCTCTTTAAAATCTTTACTGTATCAACTGCAAAAAAAAATTATTTTTGTTTACCTGATGGGTTAGAACCTTTGCACCTTATTGTTTAAAGCTTTGTATTTTTTCAAAAACAAATCATTATAATTAATTACCCGGATAAGTCAAATATAATTACATATTGAAGATGCAAAAAGATTCTCAGCCGATTTCTTGCAAAAATAAGGCTTGTACACTTACCTACATTTTTAAATACTGCCTTGCTACTGTCAGTTACTGACGTTCACGTCGAGATAACTAACTTAATTGGAGATCCATCTTACACAAACACGAACATTTCATTTTCACAGCCCATGGTTTCTGAATCGATCGTTTAATCTCGAAGTTAACAACAAGTAATTGACAACTGGTTTGGAACTTTTTATTTTTTTAGGACATTAACATTTCTTTTATTGTAGGTCCGGCTATCTTCAGATTTATCTGTTTGTAGCCTACACGCTCAAGTCGATACATTTTAAGGTTAATTTTATATAAATAATAATACCTAATAAAATAATCAATAAATATAGTAATGATTAAATTGAAATTTTCGTTGTTTTTATAACTTGTTAGTGCAAGTTGCATACAGATACATTGTGAAATATACAGGGTGGACCAAATTCGGTTACAGTAATAGATAGCGAAAATCTGATTTTGGTCTCTTTGGTAATTTTTTTGAGAAAAGGACGTCTGTGTAATCAGATTTTTTATAGCGCTTTCCATTTTGGCACTACAGACGAAAAATGAAATTTCATCATTTTTTAAAATTTGCTATAACTTCTTTATTTATTAAATTAAAACAAAATGTTATATAGGTTTCTTATACAGATTTTTATGCTTAATTAAAAAAAGTAAATGTTTTTTTAGCCACCTTGACTTCCGAGATATGGAGTAAACTTACATTTTGTTTAATAGAAACCCTAGTTGGCCAAGACTTTCTGTGAAAGAGTATTTTTTAGCTTTTCAAAAGTATATAGTTGTATATATTTGTTGTAAAAAATATCCGAGATTGGCTAAATTTGTAAACATTTCCTTATCAAAGTTTGCCATGATTTCGCCAACAAGTGATGTTTGCTATTATTAAACAACTAAACTTCATATCCAAGCAACTCCGTGTATTATTTTGTATTTTATAACTGTTTATTGTGGTATTGTACACATGGCTAAATTTAAACACTTTAAAAAGTTTAATATGTTAAAAGTTTACATTGATAATAATAAAAACGTAGCGGCTGCTGCAGAATTTACTTGGAAATTACGTTTAGTTGTTTAATAATTGCGAACACCACTTGTTTACAAAATCATGGCAAATTTTGATGATCAAATTTTTACAAAATTGGCCACATCTCGGTTATTTTTTGCAACAAATTTATAAAACTATATATATTTGAGAAGCTAAAAAAATACTCTTTCACATAAAATCGTAGCCAACTAGGGTTTCCATTTAAAAAATTGTAAATTTACTCCATATCTCGAAAGTTAAGGTGGCTGAAACAAAATACTTTTGTTTTTATATTAAACATAAAAATCTGTATAGAAAACTTTCATAACATTTTGTTCTAATTTAATAAATAAAGAAGTTATAGTAAAATTTCAACAATGATGAAATTTCGTATTTCGTCTGTGGTGCCAAAATGGAACCCGATAGAATAAATCTGATTGCTTAGGCGTAATTTTCTCAAAAAAAAAAATAGCCTGAGAAACCGATATCAGATTTCTATTACGGCAACCGAGATACCCCGTAAAACATTCGAATTTGGTCCACCCTGTACAGTTTTAGACAGAGTTTACTAGGCGAAAGTTCTTTAATTTTTTTTGTAGGCATTTTGTCACAGCTAATAAACTTGTTGATTTTTTCTAACAGACTCCCTTTAAAATGTATTTTCTTTAAACAATAATACGGTTTTTATAAGAATTATCGTCTTTAGATATAATTTATTAATACGTATTACAATAAGCGATTTAACAGGCCTTAAATAGTCTACATAATTCTTATTTCACGATGTTAATCAAAATTACAAATAAAATAAAAATAAAAAGTTTATGGAAACGTAAATGGAAAATAAGATATCAACCAAATTATTCCTTCGCTGATTGCTTATAATTCACGACCTTTCTTTAAGAATAAACCGACAGGTAATTACCGTTGTATACGAGAATATAATGACCCAATTTTACGCTAAAAAAGTTGCATGCACTTGTATAAAAACGTATTATTGACCGGGACAATTTTTTTCTTCTCAAACCCGCGGTGTTTCATCTGCATAATATATAAATAACATTGTTTTATCAAAGAAACAAACACAGTATTTCTTTTAGTCTTCAAGTACAAAGTTATTCTTTTATTAAAGTCAAAAAAAAACGTATTAGTTTCTAATTACAAGAAAATGTGTCCTCAATAATTAAAAAGCTATTCAGTTTAGACGCATGAACGCTAAGGAAACCTGGGTAATTGTTAATAAACTTCAGTATGTGCACATGTTTTTGTCTTTTCGATTCGAGGAATGCGTTTTATTAAACAATTTCGCATTTTTAATTGTGTATTGAAATTAATTCCTCTTTGTAATAGAAATCAAGTAGGCCGCAATTATTTTTTTTTGTGTTAGCGATGATAAATTGAAAGATAACTGCATATCTTAAAATAAATCTTACACGTACCGTTTGATCTTGTATAAAATAGCTGCTGTCTGTCTAATTTGGTACGTTTTTACCTATAGAAATAAATTGGCCGGTGCCATTTACTGTATCGGGTTTAATAATTGATTGGTCACGGCAAATTTAGTGAAAAATAATAAGAAGGAAGTGTGTTCTTGACACGAAATATTAAATTCAGCATTTTTAGCCGTGATATTTCACACTTTTTTAATGAAAACCGTCGTTTCTGGTGTTAAGTAAAACAAAACTTCGATCGCTTAGATTAACAACGTTTAGCACTTCTTAACACGCGAACTTGATTGAAAAACATTTTGACCTTAATGGATGGATGGTTGTTGAGTCTAAGCCAAAACAAATGCTTGTTCCCGCGACCCAAGGGTCAAACGCACTTTTAACGAGTGATGGACACTAATCAGTCTTATGGTTGCAGGATAAATTAATTTTTTAATTAACAATACGTGCTTCACTATAGCAATTTCTAAAACACATTGTATAAAATTACTTAAAATCACTTGTAGTGTTGATGCTAGTGAAATATTGCTTAGAAAATTGATAAACTCAAAATGGGTATCTATAAAGGTTTCGCAAATTAAATTGGAATGAATTTATTTACTTGTAAACGTTTAAAAAAATCAACTAAGACCTATATTCCTTAGAGTTGTTTAAAAACTGCTTAATTTGTTTGTATTGCTCTTTAAACTTTTAGAAAAACATTCGAGTGTCTAGGTCAGACATTTGTTCTCCTAATTATATCATTTATGGTTTTTATAGGGCATTACAGAATAAGTCTTTATTGATGATTTCGGCCTTTTTAATTTATCCATTTTTTAAATATTTTAAATAAATTAGTGCGGTAACTTTTTTTACAAATAGTATGTACATAAAAAGAAAAACCGAACGGTACTTAATAAGTTAAGTCGATTTAATTTTAATAACATGTATGGTTACAGGATGCGATAAATAATTTTTGGCAAGGCATTTATTTTATTTAATGTTGAGTACGTTATAATAATAATAATAATAACAATAATGTAATTTTAACGTTTCGTTAATTACTGATGGTCACTAAAGCATTTCCCTCGGAATGTGGTCTATCAATTTGCTTATGTTGTATTCGTTAAAACTATAATAAAATATTTAAACAACACGATCATTGTTTATCTGTTAGGTCCGACTGTAATATGTTCAAAGAAACAACGTCTTAAAAAGGGTTCGAATATAAATATATAAGAATAAAAGAAGTTGTCTTTGTCTTATAGCTTAATTTTATTTGTGTTTAAGCCACTTATTTGTGTAAGGTCAGTGGCGTAGAACCTAGGGGTGTAGCGGGTGCGGAGAGAAAAAAGAAATTCGATATTTTCATATTTTTTGCTGTAACATCTTAAGCACGAAGAATGTTGCACTTTTAAAAATTTATTGTGGCTCCTCTCATACTAAGGAATAATTCATCTAATTTAAACAAACCTGTATCTCTTATAATAAGCAAGATCCCCATGCTGAACGTGTAGTCTGGGACACCCTGTATACATGAGGTACAAGAAAAATATACATGGTTCAAATCAGTAATTAACTATACAAATTTTAGTAATTTAGGGTCAAAATATAAAGAATTGTTCACAATATAAACAGTAAATGTTGTTGGATAAGAGTTACCTTATGGTGTTTAATTGTTATTTAATAAAACTGTTGTTCGTATCACTAAACAGCCAGGGCGGATAAAAATCATGATTTTTTTAAAAAAATTAAAAAAAACGATTTATTTGATTTAAATCAGATTTTTTTGGTTTAAATCAAATGTACCACATTATCGAATTTAGACATATTCACATGCTATTTCTGTTTGTGCTAATATATTTATTTAATAACCAATATATTTAATTCATTGGTGAATTTTTGTCAAAATGAAAAATTAAATATAATAATTAAGAATTTTGAAAAAATCAGTGCTAAATGGTGGTTTAATTAATTATATACAGGGTGAGTCATTAGTGCGGGATCGGTCGATTGTGGCTAAACGGCTTGAGATATGAAGTTGAATCAAATACTATTTTATACGGTTTTTTCTAAACAACACAATACATTTTTTTTCAAATATACAGGGTGAGTCACCTTTCTGGAACTAATAGTAACTTTTATATTTCAAATACAACAACCAATTTTTTATTTAATATTTTTGACCGCCTTAATTTTAGCTTAGCATCAATATAAAATACTAAAGGTTTTTATACGGCGTTATAAAAAAAAATTAATTTTCTAAATTATTCAAGGTTTTAAGTCTTTATTTAAAAAATTCTCCTGAAGTTATTTGAAGTACAGAGTTTTAATTTGGTATAGACATGCAGAAAAAATTTCTCTGTTCGCTCGATATGAAAAAATTTGAATCACACATACAGGAGTGTTTATAAATAATAAACTTTCATGATTTTCAAAAGCTCGTAACTCGATTTTTTTAAATGCGAACTCCTGTATTTTTTATGTCATCGAATTCGTCTTTAAAAGAGCTTCATATTTTGTTAAGTATGTTCTATACCCAAAACTCATACTTTTCGAGATATTGGACATTTTTCTTCAAATCGTTATTGAAGCAATAGAGTGCCGTGGAAATTGAAAAAACTGACTGTTCACTTCGCTAACGTCAAAAACTTGTCATTTATTTTTTGATTTATTGCATTTCCACAATGAATATTACTTTACAAGAGCAAATTGATATGGTTTATTCACCATTTCGTGTATTTAATTACTAATAGTAATACAATTTTGTTTTATTATAAATATTATATTGTATCTACTCATATAATCTGTGATTTAAATAGATTTTTTTTTTAAATCACTTGATTTAAATCAATGATTTTTTTAAAAAAATCACTTGATTTAAATCATGATTTAAATCGTGATTTAAATCAATTGATTTAAATCTGCTCAACCCTGCTAAACACACATACAGACAACCTCTTCAACTGTAGCTATTCTATGCACCCCAACGCGGGTTGTGTTTAAAACTTTAGACAAGTTTTAACACGTTGAAAACCACAGTTCCTATCTTATAAATCTCAAAATCTTAAAAAGTACTGGTGTTCACTAAAAGTACTGCAGTACTTTGCACTGTACCTACTGCAGTATGAAAAAGAATTGAAGTAAAAAAATACTTAAGTAATGTCCAGCTCTGGTTATACATATATTTAATAAATAGGAATTATGGGCAAAAGTTTTAGGAAGTATGTTTAGTTAAATAATTAAGAAATATGGTTTTGGTCAAACTGACCAACTTTCTGCATATGCAGTTAGATACAGGTAAAAATTCGAAGTATCCAGGTCGGTTCATTTACACTTTCATAAATTTAATCCCACACGCTACTGTAAATTTATTTTCAAGTGCAAATTCGGAGGCTATTAATAAGGAAGACGGACCAGTATTAGAAACTTAAACCTCACAAATACCTCATTTTATGCACCGCATTGCAATTCAAAGTGGTTCGCAGCAAATATGCAAATTTAAAAGGCATAAAACGATCATTTACATATAAAACTAATTTTGACGTGATTAAATTTTTTACCTTTTTTTTTAGCAAGTGAATTTAACACCTGTTTTTACGACGTTTTATATTTCATTCGTTATAGAGTAGCATGAGTTTCCGCTTTTAATCTTTTTTTTTATGTCGCGCGTTTGATTAAAGTTACGCGAAGCTGACGGACACATAAAATGTCAAAATAAATGGACAACATTAAATTTTTATTTCGCCCGAAAAAGTTTCCAATTAAAAATTGTGGAATAGTTTGTTAAAATAGCCGACTGTCGTCACAATGTGGAACACAAATAGAAGAATTAAAAAGTGTCACGTTTTTATTTTACAAGTAATTAATAACTTAATGCCTAATTTACATTGGTATAGTAGCTAATGCAAGTAACTAAATCAAGTAACTAAATTTAGCTACTTGCACTGTGTAGACAGTTTTGTTTAGTACTTGCGCAAGTAAACAATTTAGTGACTTCTTGAGTAAAGTAAATAGAAATCATTACTATTTACTTGAAGACGATACTTCATTTATTGTCAAATACTAAACAATTTTCTTAAATTGGGTGTAGACCACGTATATATTGTGTAAACACTCACTAAACCAAAATTTTGACAAGTTTTGCTACTTGATTAGTGACTTGCTTTAGCTACTTGATTTAGTAACTTGCTTTAGCTACTATACCAATGTAAATTCGGCATAAGTTATACTAAAGTCACTTGTAAATATGATTGTTTATTACATATTAACGTTAAACAAACTTAACAGATTATTTTTCTTAAAAGTAAACTGCAATTTGAGTTTAATAGAGTAAAATTATTATTTTATCATTAGATTGTTATTGATTTGCAATCGCGTTTGTCTGCTGGTACTTACATAAGTTGCTGCTTTAATAAAACTACATTTAATTGTCATCAATTATCGACCAAACTTATATTCTCCCCTTGAACATTTTCGAAGCCACCCCCATTTCTCTCTATATCTTCAAATCTTCGTCTTGCTTTGTCAGCGAAAAAGCTGCATGGGTGCATGTTCTCTCGTAAAATTTTCAAGAATTGGAGCATATTTACATTTCGAATATTACCTAATATCTGGAATTCAGTTATTTACGTATCAAGACCGGAAAGTGGTAATTTACTGGACAAGCAGGCAGTTTTGGGACGAGCCGTAGGCGAGTCCTGAAAGCATACGAGTGCTGTACCTATGGGCATATGGGATACAGCTATGGGGATGCACCAAACAGAGTAATATTCAGATCATCCAGAGATTCCAGAACAAAACACTAAGGAACATCGCTGATGCATCTTGGTATTACAGAAATAGTGACATACATAGGGACCTCAACATGGACACTAACCATTTAGAAGTTTGCCAAGAGCCACGAAGAAAGGCTCCATCAATGTAAATGTCGAGACGATCCAGCTCCTGGTCACTACAGGGTTAGTAAGAAGACTTAAAAGGGTTAAGCTTTTTGAGTTAGTTTAAGCAAAAGTCGAAAATCAGAGACTATGCGGTAGTGTGCACCTTAATAACTAGTGTACTTATACAGGGTGTCCCCGTTATTACCGCGAATATTTTAAGTGGTGATAGAGGACCTTTTTCTAAGAAAAAATTTCAAGTAAATTTTTTTCCAAAAATCAAATGCTAAGCTGATATCAACACTTACTTGATTTTTTTACACTTCTGCATTTATAAGACTCTGTAGCCGAAAATATAAATTTTATCGTAAAATATCTTTGAGCTTTTTAATAGAACATGAAATTTTCTACAAAATTAGTTCTATTTATTTTTTGTCTACAGGCAATGGTTTGAGAGTTATAAAGCAGTTTGTACAAAAAAATGTAAAAAATTTTCAAAATTTAATTGTTTTTTAGACTTTGCAACCGCTGTATCTTTAAAACGAAAGGTTGTACAAAAAAACCGACGGCCAATTTCGGATAGAAAATTTTATGGGCTACAACTTTGGTATAGTGAAATTTTTTGAAAATTAAGCCAATTTTCCGGAAAAGCTGAAAATAAGGAATAGAGTGCAAAAACAAAATTTCCTACAAATATTGTTTTGTATTTAAAAATGCTTTTAAAGAGAGTGCGATTACGTGATTGAAAATTATGGAGGTCATTTTGAACACTTATTGAAGTAATTTTGTGGTTACATGTTAATTTTATTGCGTCCAGATGGATTTGCATTTTATCGTTTTTTTCTTCTCACCTTTTCACTATTATAAACATTTCTATGATACATTTAGTTTTATTGAACAACATATTTACCGAAGTTGTAGTCCGTTAAATGCCTTATCCGCAATAGGCATCCGTTTTGCTCTACGACGTTTCGTTAAAAAGATGCGGCGTTTTTAAAAATATACATAACTTATTTATATGCAATTATACAATTTTTTGTTAAATTTGTTCGTTAGCTCCTTAAAAAAAATGATAAGGGGTGGTTTTCTGAAGAATTTCAAACTTCATAAAAAGCTTTGAAACTGATGAGATACATAATTTTATGAATGTTGCAGATGCTATAGCATTTTTAAATACAAAATATCATAATTACCGGGAGTTTTTGTTTTTCGAAAACGATAAAATGCAAAACAATGCAAATCCATCTGGACGCAATAAAATTAACATGTTACCCCAAAATTACTTCAATAATTGTTCAAAATGACCTCCATCATTCAATTACGTAATCGCACTCTCTTTAAAAGCATTTTTAAATACAAAACAATATTTGTAGGAAATTTTGTTTTTGCACTCTATTCCTTATTTTCAGCTTTTCCGGAAAATCGGTCTGATTTTCAAAAAATTTCACTATACCAAAGTTGTAGCCCATAAAATTTGCTATCCGGAATGGGCCGTCGGTTTTTTTGTACAACCTTTCGTTTTAAAGATACAGCGGTTGCAAAGTCTAAGAAACAATTAAATTTTGTAAATTTTTTACATTTTTTTGTACAAACTGCTTTATAACTCTCAAACCATTGCCTGTAGACAAAAAATAAATAGAACTAATTTTGTAGAAAATTTCATGTTCTATTAAAAAGCTCAAAGATATTTTACGATAAAATTTATATTTTCGGCTACAGAGTCTTATATAATGCAGAAGTGTAAAAAAATCAAGTAAGTGTTGATATCGGCTTAGCATTTGATTTTAGGAAAAAACTTTACTTGAAATTTTTTCTTAGAAAAAGGTCCTCTATCACCACTTAAAATATTCGCGGTAACGGGGACACCCTGTATATTAGCAAACTAAGGACTACTACTGGGTAAACCTTAGACTAAGTTTGAACATGATTAATTAGACTGCTCATTGGTCTCAGATTGCATTGTTGTAAACTCTATTAGGGTATACATTAACAACAACAAAAATATATTAACCAAGGGAAAAAAGCAAAATAGGAAGGCCATCTTAGAGACAGAACACAGAATGATTGACGTAAGGGGCCCAAAATAAAGTCCAAAGTATAAATCACATGGAATTTGTGCGTCACACATTAGGAAAAAAGAATTATGTATATCCGTGTAATTATTATGCCGATTTGCCAGTTTTTAATCATCGCATTAATTGTAGGTTGTCTAATCTGTAGAAGCACGAATCTTTAGAACACTAACGCAAAAGAATTGTAACGGAAATAATTAAGTTGTTTGCTTATAAAGCTTGAACAGTTATTGATTAATAAGTTTCCCGTGAATCTAGATTTTCGCTTTATAAGTAATTTTTTGTGCCCAACACGCGCGTTCCATTTGTAAAAACGAGTTTAGCTGAATTTTAATAGAGAATGATAAAAATGTAACTGTAACGGCCGTGCCATTATTGCGCTCCCGTTTCCGTTAGGGTTGCCAGCACGAGCCAACTCAGATGAATATTTTAATATCTTTATGCGGTCGAAAAAAGAAGATATTTCCCGTGCGTCGAGATTTAACATCAGAGGAAACTGTCAATTATCTCGGAGAAATATATCGACTGCCGAATTACCCACCGCGTATTAGCGATTATATCTCGTGGTGCTCGCGGGTTGAGCTGTTTTTTTTTGTCTTAATTAATAAAAGTTGCATTCTGTGTCGGCTGTGGTGACAGCGTATGCTTAATATGAATTTATTAATGCCAAACTTGCCGAACTCAAATATTACCTGCTTATAATACACGCTATGCACAGAGGGCAGCAACGGAAATTATTCAAGAAGTTTGAAAACAAACTTAAGGGTGGTTCGGAAAGAAGGGCCACTATTGGGATCTCGTAAACGGTAAGAGCTACAAAGAAGTTTAAATTGGACATATTGTTCCCCTATTCAGTGATGCTTTAATGTTTAAAAAAAGTTCCATGACACGCTAGATTTATTTATTTGGTCATGAGTCCTTCTACTTTTAGGTGTAAGACTGTTGAGTTGTGTTGTAGTGATTTTTTTCATGTTTTTCTGTCTTTCTTAGGCCCCTCCATACGTCTTTTCTTTTGATTTTATCGAATGCTTTTTTCAAGTCTATAAAACATAAATGTATTTCCTTGTTTTTTGTTAAGCTCTTTTCGATTGTTTGTCTTAGTATCATATAAAGACTGGTTCCTGTGTACTTCTTCCTCTTCTGAAACCGTATTGGTATTCTTTTAGTGTGCTTTCTATTTTTTCTTTTATCTGCCCTCCATTACTCTTGCCAGTATTTTCCCTGGTACACTCATTAATGTTATTCCTCTATAGTTACAACAATCCTTTTTGTCCCCTTTCTTGTATAATGGTAAGATTATTCCATTGTTCCAATACCTTGGTACTTTTCTTGATTTTATTTCTTCGTTTAATAGAGCCCTTAGTGCTTCTTTCCCTAATTCTTCCATGTATTTAATCATTTCCGGTGTAATAGCGTCTTTACCTGCGGTTTTTCCGATCTTCAATTTTGCTATTGATTTTTTCAATTCTTCTATTGTAATCTTCGATATCTCCTGATATCCTCCGTCGCTTCTTACATTTGTTAATTCATATATTTCATCCGTCTTCGCTAGCTCTTTAAAGTATTGTCTCCATCTTCCATTATTTTTCATCATCCGTAATTATGTTCCCATTTTTTTCTTTTATGCTTTCCATTCCATATTCTTTTTTCTTTCTTAACTGCTTTAACGTGCCATAAACAACTTTTGATTCTCATTAAAATTCTCTTTCATGTTCTGCCCAAACTTTATCCATGGTTTTTCCATTGCTTCCCTTACTGCAAACTTGTCTTGTTTTATTTTTTCTTTGTATTTATTGTAATCCTCTGCTTTCTTTGTATTTAGATAGATTTTTCGTTTTTCTTTTTTCCCTGATGATCTTTTGTAGGCACGCTAGATAATAAACTATAATCAAAATGCTTGTAATATACAACCACTGGGCCGCGGGGCGCATAAAAATGTCAGAGAGGCCGCAGGTTACACAGGCCTGATGTCAGTACTTTACTTAAACAGGTTAAAATATTTTGAATCTCGAACTAATCTGAAGAAGATATTTTAATTGCCGCGACGATATTGACGAGTATACGCATGAAACTTGGAATTAATCGCAAAATTATGCAAAAACTATTAATGTAAATCTTGTATTATTAAATTAACTTGCGTGTTGGTGTAAACATATTGGCATTTCCTTTTTTGAACGTCTCAGTAAATTACGGGATTAAACTTGTCGGTGTTTTGTGTGTTCAAAATATTTTCTTACGCACGTTCGGGCTGTGTATTTCACGACGATGCGTTCCGATAACGCTTTCCTTGTTAAATTTACGGAAAGAGCATGGAATATTGGACTTAAGTGATTTATAATGGCCAACACCTGCCCACAGGGTACATTACCGAGTTGCCTCCGCAAAAGCAGCAATTACAGACGTTTAGTTATGATAAATATTCCCTCGTTAAGTCCGTACACACCTTAGCATTACCCAACGGGTTGAGGTTTGTAATTATTATTGTTCGGGTGTCATTAAAAACGCATAAATTGATTTTTTGAAAGTTGTTCCTAATGGTCTTTTTTTGTACGTCGGGTTGTGAGGTTTTAAAGTAATTTGGAATCGTTTTCGAAGCGTAAGGTCAGATCTGATCGTAGTTATGTGGCGTGTGCTACAAATAAGACCACGTTTGATGCTTGACCCAATGAGTTTTTTCTACAAATCCTAACGTATTTGACAAGATACGTTTGAAAAAATTTGCAGTTACATCGACAGAAATATTTTGACTCGTGTCATGACGCGGAAAATAATTAACGGGCGCATTGCTCTTAGGTTATTCCTGCTTATTAAACCTAATGACTTTTAGATTACATAATAACCATTCCTTTAATTTTATATATTAGGTTTAACACGCTTTTAATATGGATGGTTTTGCACTTCTTTTTTAAATCTCTAGTTGTATAAAACATTTACCATTAAATATAATAACCTTTCATCCACAGTTGTATGTTATGATCGCCAAAAATATGTAAAATTTTATGAACATTTTTGTAAAATGCTAAAGATTATTTAGGTGGGCCGTGTTAAATACAGAAATTGGGTATTTTTTAACTACTCAAATCACCTTTAAATTGCTTTATTTTTACTTAAATTGTATCTTGTACAGCACTGACCCAGCACTAAATAAATAAATGACTTATCTTCATACAAAAAATTGTAATAAAATAAACCTTTAGTTGATGTAACTGTCATATAACTTTAGCAATGACTGTTAATGTAAATTTTATTATTTTTAGGGTAATAATATTAAACCTTTATTGATACAAAATTCTGTGAACAGTGAAATTTGAAACAAAATTGCTTATCTGAGGCAACGAAACTAAAACTTAACTAGCCTTAGTTAATAACTGGATTTTTCACTAAAAAATTAATCTTTTATATCATAAAAACGGTAAGCAGATTGCAAATATAACTTATGAAGTTTAAAAAAAAAAAAACTCTTTTTAATTGCACAATTGTTTCGTCTGAGCCATTTCCATTTTCTTTATTACATATTTGCATCGCATCATTACAGACTAGCTATGCAGTTTTTATTGCTAATATTATAAACATAGGGGTAAATTCCAAACAAGTCCAGTCAAGTGGGGGGTGTAGTAGTGGGTGCCATGCACGGGCCCCCGATTTGGGGGGTCTTAAAATAACATGTATTAAAATAATTTTTAAATTGTATGTTACCAGAAAAAGAAAATTAACGAGTGTAATGAAATAAAAATAAAAAAATAAAAAAGACTCATGAAAAGTAAGAATAGTTAAAAACAGTAAATAAAAAGGACAGAAACGGAAGACAGTGTAATTTTGGAACAGTACAAATTGTATAAGCCATAACGTGGTTTTTGAAAATAAAGATATCAAAATGAAGAAGTTATTGTACATTTCCAAAAATGGTAAAATTTCATTTTTCGTCTGTAGTGCCACAGTGAAAGGCAACGTAAAATAGATATTATACGTTGCATAGGCGTTATTTTCTCAAAAAAATAGCCCAAGAGACCAATATCAGATTTTCGGTATAACGGTAACCCCGTAAAACATTCGAATTTGGTCCACTCTGTACGTGCGTTTTTTTTTAGTAAGTATTAAAAATGGCGTGTTCTAAAGTTCGCAAGTATAAGACCCTAAAATGAGTTTACATATGAGCGTTTTATAGCAGATTTACGCCATAACGACCATATTATATCTGCGCGCAAGGGACCGTTTGACCAGCTGTAACTTCTTAACTTCGCCAATTTTGGGAATGTTTTATTGAAATTTTCAGAAAATTATAATGAAGTGGTCATACGGTCGAATAAAACGGTTTTTAGGACTTCCTTGCACGTATGTAGCCCCTTAGGCAAGAAGATATAGTTAAAGTAGAAACAAATATTTTACCGACCGGCCAAAAAATGTTCTCTCACAACGGAATAACATTTTTAGCTGGAAAGAAAGTTTCGTTAAAAATACTATTTTGATTAAGCGCTATCTATTTTTAATGGTTACTTAATAATTTTTTCTCCTAGGTAACAACCAATAGACAGCGTTTAGCTGCCAAAAAACTACAAAAATTAGTCCACTTAAAAAAAAAGTTGTATTAATTTGTTCTAAATTGCATTTAGTTCGCGACGTTTTAAGACGTCGCGAAAAAATTTCTGTGTTAAGTTTATTAATAAAAGCTTTTAATGCGACGCTATCAACGAACCTTCAGAAACGATTAATTATACTAATCTGCAAGAACTTAAAGAAAATAATTCCTAACTACACCAGACGACAGTCTTATCTCGATAAAATATAAGCTCTGCCACGTTTTGACGAGTTAAAAATGCAAAACAAGCTCCTAAAAGCGTTTAGACAGTAACATTTTTATTTCAAAATTAACATACGTCCAAAAAACACTTATAAACTTAATTTTTACAGGAAATTGGACTCGAAATTAATTCGTAGCGTTAAAATATTACAACCGACAATAGAAATTCAATGAAGCTGCCAACAAAACTGGCTTATACAAGTTGGCGTTTTATTTATAACAATAACGCCGTCTTTAAGCTTCTGGATAACAATTTAAAATAATAATTGTACATAATTATACAAGCCGGTGTTGGTATTAAATATTACAAGAGAGTGTTGATGCGTCTTGTAAATATATTTACATATTAACTTGAATCCCTTTTAACCGTTTGTTGTATAGTGCGATTAGAGTTGTTATGTTGGACGCTGTCTATTCAAACTGTTTATTATTGCGATAATTAGTAGTAATAATCGCCGACGATTAAATCAGAAGTTGTAATTATAAACTCTGTGTCGGACAATGTCCGATGTAACGTGTTAGTTATTGTTGGATTAAATTCCAGCACGCTTATTTGAACAAATATTTTAATATATTGTTAATAAGCTGCGCTCTAAAACAGGTTTGGTGATGCACAGAAGTATTTGAGAAAAAAAAGCCGTTGAGCATTTCTTATAAAACGTTATATAACCGAGATTTTTTTGAACAGCACATTTTAAAATTCTGGTTTTTGGGTACGAGGATTATGCTGAATTTATCTCTAATTAAAAGAAAAACACGATTAATAGACACGACATATTTGTACAGTTTATTATGAGAGTGGTCAGTTTATTTGTGGAAAAAAACGAGAAGACAAATAATTTGCATATTTTTTATTTGTAGGGTATTTACAGCTTATATTTTAAAATAGCCACATCCTTCGACCAACTGAAAATTCGTTAGTTAATGAAATTGCGTAAAAATTTATACTGTACAATTCGAGTTTTGTACTATACTTTTTCTACGATCACATAATATAATATTAATACGATTTTATAGGCTTTTGGCTAAAAGTAAACACACATACGTATGCTGTTAACCCCTTAACGCTCGTTTTTTTAAGAAAAAATTGGCCGAAAAAAATCATTTTTTTTTATTGTTAATTTTTAATATTTAAATATTTTTAAAATTAGAAATAAAAAGAAAAGACCAAAATAATAACTATGATGTGTTATAAAAATATTTATAACATTCTTGTTAGCCCTTTCGTCCCTGGTGGTTTGACTGTGAAACTACCTTTTTAATGATCAGTTTCTTAAGTCCTAGTGGTTTAAAAAAGCAACCACCTACATTATCAGTTACACTTTGAAAACCTTCTTTTGAATTGAAGTTAAAATTTTATGTTTAGATGGCCTGTGTAAATTTAAATTACTCTAAAACTATTACTAAGTGAAATGTTGACTGGGTTTTGTGTATTTCTTTATTTTTTTACAATTTTGAAATAAAAAGTGAACAGGAATGGCTGATAAGTATTTTATTTTCATAATTATTATTATTAAAAAGCATACATAGGATATTAACTGAATATTTTCACATATACTTCAAATAATAGTTATTTACACAACAAGTGAGCAAGGTATATTTTTGAATCCTTGTCTACAGAACGGTTGCTAAGAAACCAAATATATTCAGTGTTGCCAATTAACGGATTTTGTTTGTACTAGATGACATTGGCAACACTGAATAGATCGTAGAGTAAATCGCGTAATTCCTAACTCAAAACTTATTTCTGTGAGTACAAAACCTAAAATTCGGAACGTCCAGAATTGCAATATTTATTTTCTTACAAAAATAACGAAATTAGCTGTTGTACTATTCAAATTTTGAATCGACAAAATTTTGTAGTTTTCTTACATGCATGAACAAAAATTTATAATAAATAACAAGTTTTGAAAGGTTTGAAAAATGTCGCAAAATTATCGTAAATGACTTGGGTAAATAACAACACTTATCTACGTAAAGTTTTGACTTCCGAAATAAACTAAAATGACAAAATATGAAAATAATTTTAACAGTTATACGTTTTACAACGTGTTGGCTTCTAGTAATGGTGTTCCAGAGTCGCACTCGGGCACGTACATACCGGTAATCTAAAATCTAGTGTTGCCCGAGTCTCACTCGGGTTTGGGCAAAAACGCACGTACGCTTGCCCGAGTGTGACTCGGGCTTGGGCGTTAAGGGGTTTTAACTGTCAAGTATGGAAAAGTTTCGTTTTTGCTCCGATCACAAAAGAACGAAATATTTTTCATGTTTAGTCGCTGGAGCAGTGCTTAAAACTGTGTGAATCAAGCCTTAGTTGTATACGGGTTTGTTTCTTGATCCAGCGTTGAAGTTCGTTGGATACCTATGAACTTCTTTATGCAGTTCGGTAAATATTGATAATTTTTTTATGTCTGTAAGCGTAACACTATCGTCATTCTATGTAAACATGGATGTTTCATTTAAGATTCAATTAAAACCACGCGTCTGTTTACGGTTTAATAAACATACATGACCCACCCAGCGCAGGGGACTTAACCGCGTTTAAACTTAACACAAAACAATAAAAATCAAACGTAACAACAATGTATAACAACACTGACTTGCCAAACAACTATGAACTTTCCAAATACAACCTGTGCATGCAGAGTTACACTTGATTTATTGCATGCACGCCAGACCTAATCAACATTAGATTTATCGTCGTCTTATTTTGTTTTTAAACAATGCAAATTGGAACACAACCCAATTCATTTGAATAACTCACATAATAAATATGTACATTTTTTAATGCTGAATTTAAGCCATGCGTCCTACATACAACGGTAGAAAATAAACAGACAGCAGGCTGTAATTTAAATAATTGGTGCGTTATTAAATTTGAGGATGTATTTTTATATGCAAAATTTGATTACCATCAAAAACCGCCCACAATTTTTTTAAATCTTATGTTCATTTTCAAAATTTAAACGTAATGACCACATTTAATTAAATATGCTAATGTACACCAATAAATAATTAACTCCAAGAACCTTTTTTTTAAAACCAGATCCAACGGCGTTTGATACAAACATTCATGTTGAATATTATCGTTTCTAAGATTGTCATTATTATAAATACTATAAATAATTTATAATTGTTATAATCCTTTTAACGTCGAGAGAAAGTTGAGTAGCATTGGGTGCAAAACCTGCAGTGAAATTCAAAATGCATGTCTTTACAAATACCTCGGTAACAGAGCCATGTTATTAACAACATTTTAATATACGATATGGTCAATAAATTAATTGGATAAATGAAGTGATCGATATGAAAATAGTATGTTAAAATAAACCAGCGTTAAATTTATTGATGAATAAGTAATGCAATTTGCTTGGTTTATAATTAAATGAACACCTCTGTGTAAAAAGTACCTACATGAAAAATATGTTTAATAAACTTGAGTGCACTCAGTTAGAAGCAGGGTGGATAAAAATCATGATTTTTTTAAAAAAATCAAAAAAATCGATTTATTTGATTTAAATCAGATTTTTTTGATTTAAATCAGATTTTTTTGGTTTAAATCAAAAATGTACCATATTATCGAATATAGTGACATATTCACATGCTATTTCTGTTTTGTGATAATATATTTAATAACCAATATATTTAATTCATTGGTGAATTTTTGTCAAAATGAAAAATTAAATATAATGATTAAGAATTTTGAAAAAATCAGTGCTAAATGGTGAGGTTTAATTAACTATATACAGGGTGAGTCATTAGTGCGGGATCGGTCGATTGTGGCTAAACGGCTTGAGATATAAAGTTGATTCAAACGCTATTTTATACAGTTTTTTTTAAACAACACAATAAAAATATTTTCAAATATTGAGTCACTTTTTTGTTTAATATTTTTGACCGCCTTAATTTTAAATTTGCATCAATATAAAATACTAAAGGTTTTTATACGGCGTTGTAAAAAAAAATTAATTTTCTAAATTATTCAAGGTTTTAAGTCTTTATTTAAAAAATTCTCCTGAAGTTATTTTAAAGTACAGAGTTTTAATTTGGTATGGACATGCAGAAAAAATTTCTCTGTTCGCTCGATATGAAAAAATTTATAAATAGGTGGCAACTTTCAAGATTTTCAAAAGCTCGTAACTCGATTTTTTCAAATGCGAACCCCTGTATTTTTTTATGTCATCGAATTCGTCTTTAAAAGAGCTTCATATTTTGTTAAGTATGTCCTATACCCAAAACTCATACTTTTCGAGATATTCGACATTTTTCTTCAAATCGTTATTGAAGCAATAGAGTGCCGTGGAAAATGAATAAACTGACGTCAAAAACTAGTCATTTATTTTTTGAATTATTGCATTTCCACAATGAATATTACTTTACAAGAGCAAATTGATATGGTTTGTTCACCATTTCGTGTATTTAATTACTAATAGTAATACAATTTTGTTTTATTATAAATACTAGCGGTGAAGGAGCCCCTTCGGGGCTCCTTCACCGCTAGATCCCGGCTTGCGCGTAGAAGGTTCGAGCGTTTAAACGTTACGTCGAATTGACAAATTGTCAAATTTTGACGAAATTCTCGCTCCAGACGACACGATTTAAATGTTGTTTTGGCACGTTTTCCTTAATATCTTTTCCGGACGATTTTTTTGGGAATTCTCATATAGCCTATGTTCTTTCCATGGTCCTATAGATTGTCTGTGCCAAATTTGGTCAGGATCGGATGAATGGTATAGGAATGCATAAAGGACAAACATCCATACAAACATCCATACAAACATACATACATTCATTTTTATATATATAGATTATATTGTATCTACTCATATAATCTGTGATTTAAATTGATAATCTTTTTTTAAAAATCACTTGATTTAAATCAATGATTTTTTTTTAAAAATCACTTGATTTAAATCATGATTTAAATCGTGATTTAAATCAATTGATTTAAATCTGCTCAACCCTGGTTAGAAGTATGGTGCCAATTTTATTAATCAAATTACGCAGAACTGAGACTATAATAATGATACATGTCCACTTCAACATTTCATTATTTTATCTAAACAATATTAGTGCCCGAGTGCCTAAGATTGTGCGTCAGTTTTTAATATTTTTAAAACAAAAATATTAAGTAGAATTAGTTGAATAATATGTATATGTGGTCAATTTTAATATATTTTCTTTAATTACCTTTGAGTTTAGTTAATATGGTTTGATAATTGTGCTAAATTTGCGGTGTTTAAGATTCGAAGTGTCTTATGATTAACACATCTGCTTCATAAGAATCTTTAAAAAAATGCTTTAATTATTGGGAAACACAGATAAATGTCTCAAATTCAGTGACGTTTTGGTACTGATCTCGACAGAATTGTCTGCGTTCTTTGCAAGCCTGGCGCAAGAGTGTCTGAAGCCCCCCCTAGGCAAAGAAAATTTAGGCGCTCCTGTATATTATCGTATATGGTTTTGAGCCATTTACCCAAAAGTCGAGCAGCAAATGAACAATTTTAACGCGGTAAATTCCTAAAATCATATTTATATGTATGAAAATAATATCATTAGGGACTTTTAAATTATTTTGTTATTAATTAACAACATTCGTACATACAAACAAGTATGTATTAGTTGTAATATTTGCGTATGACGAAAATGTCTACCTCTGAAATACAAAAATTTAAAAAAACTAATTTTTCGGGCTTTTGCTTCGGCGAAGTTTTGTATTAATTCATCTCTATCGATTGTAGATGCAATTTCATGCTCTATAGATAAATCATTCCTAGATATGTGAGTCGTTCCTGATACATCGTAAAGCAAGCGAACGTTTTTATAAGATTTAATGTAAAAAAACTTCTTTCTAAACTTGCTACCGATACTGGACTTAGATTGCACCTAAATAATATGCAGTGCCAACATTATTTGCAGAATAATTTTGAAACAAGTCCTTAAGTGAGGCCATATATAGGGGAAGGTGGTATATACTGGGACACTTTTTTTAAATTTTGCGTAACTTTTGAACGGTTTAATTTGCATCCCTCAAATTGATATGAGATATTCATATTGCTTTAGTTTATCATTGCATATACAAAAAAATATTTTTTTAAATAAAGGTACACAAATAGAGGGACTGTCCCACTATACACCACTTGTCCCCACATAAACCACCCCGTGGTACATTGTGGGACAGCAAAAAATATATATGAAATAAAGCATAAGTAATTAAAAAAAGGCTTAATTTTAATTTTTTATTTTAAAAACTTTCACTTTTCATGGGTATTTAGACATTGTACTTTGAAAAATCAAACTAAAATTGAAAATGTTTTTTTGTTTTTTCAGTGCCCCCAAACGTAGTCGGTGCGCTTAACCTACAAAGAATTTTTTTTTTCAACAGTCTTTATCTCTGTTTTTAGAGAAAGAAAATCTAAAGTCGGAAGTCTTTTTCAGAAAATTTACCTGATTATCATCATTGTCCCACAATGCACCATGTGATCAATTTTTAAAAGCAACGATTTAATGAAAAACATGTACGATTATTTTAAGTTTTAACATTGTACATACATTTAATATACTGTAAGGTACACCTACACCAAATTTTCTAATTGTTGTTAAATAAATAAAAAAGTTTTAGCACATAAACTGAATAACCACCAAAAAACAATGTGCAGTTACCAAACATGCCTCACATGTGCAAGTCACTATGACATTGTTTACGACACATACTGTAGACAGGATATAATGGGACTGCTTAACCGCTATTTTGATGTAAACAAACTTTAAGTACGGGGTAACAGATGGCCAAAATCTCTGTTGTCCCACTATATACCATGTCCCAGTATATACCACCTTCCCCTAAACAATTTTGCGCGTCTCTTCTCGCTTAATCCTTGATCGGAGGCGATTTACTCCTCTCAATCGCTGATCTACTTCTTGCAGACGTTCATCTTGGCAAAGGTATTAAAATTTCCTTTAAAGGAACGATAACTCCTGCGCATCTAAGGGGACTACTAAATTATAACACTATAAACTCGCCATGTACATTGTTGCTAAATAGTAAATAAAGTAAATAATTTGTTACGCTAGGAAATACATTAATACTAAGAATGGAACACATTCGTTGAACCATATGCAAAGATAAAGAGTATTATTAATGATGTACTTACGTCGGGCGAGTATCTATAATCAAAGATCACTGGATCGCGGATGTAGCAGGGCCATCCATTATTCAATGAGTGGTCTAGGGCAGGTTAAAAAATTTAAACTCATCTAACAGACTTGTGTTTCATCTCAGAACAATGCAAAATGCTACCACTCCACCTGCACGCGAACAGTAGAACGAAATTAACAACTGTCATACGTTGGTATAATTAATTGCTACGCTGGGCAAACTGTAGGAATGGTTTCTGGGATCGTTTGATGGAGAAAATCTATCTAACTCCATGGGTATTAGCGTTATTTTAATGGCTACAGTTACAAATTAATTGTTGCTGTTTGTTTTGAATCCTTGAAGTTGGTTTAATTTTTTTATTACTGATAACGCAAATTTAGTGCCAACATTGGTAAAAATATCTGTTATCAAGTAAAATTTAAGCCCAAATTAAAAAAATTAAATAGGAACAACATAATATTAATATAAATGTCTCAGTAACATTTTATTACTTCAAAAGTATTCTAGAAATACTGCTTATCATGAAAGCGGTACCTACGTGATCCCATCGAATTTGGACCACCCTGTACATGTACGCACTAACTGTATGTTAGAAACTAATATTTTTATAAAGATCTTTTAAAGTTTTTACTTAAATAAAAAAGATCAGCATTGCTAAATCTAGCCTGAAGTCTAATATTGCTTTTGATTAACTGAACAATTCACTTCGAAAATTTCGCGAATATCGACTTAATTTTAAATTAGTCTCACATAAAAATTAATACGAACGCTAAATACTTCGCACGAGATGAAAACAGTGATAACATTCTTACAACAAACTCCCATTAAACAACCGTCCATGCAAAAAAAAACTCACCACAAATCACTTTGTACTGTGGTATTTTGCGTAATTATATCGTGCAGGCTGTTTTTATTCAAAAAATTCAATTTCCCTGATCGTTATGAACATCTTCCTGCATGTAATGTACACGAAGATGCACTCCTCCAGATTTTTTATGAGTAATGAACGATAATACCATAAGCTGTGTAATTTGGATTAAATTAATATATATGAGGTCATAATCAAAGTACTTAGCTTGATTTATAAATTTACCACACACAGCAACAAACAACTATGCAATTTATGAATAAAAACGGCCTTCGTGAGTAATTCATTACGTTTATGCATATGCCACGATACGTGCAAGAAACATGTGTTAAATCTTGAGAATATAGGAACGCAAAACAGTGTTGTATAGGGTGTTTTGAATTTGATAGGTATTAATGATTATCGGGCGGCTTAAAATTAAATACCTGGTTAAAAATTACGATACAAAATTATTCTTCACCAATAACCCAAATTATCCAACAACCTTCAGGAAACCAACAAAGAAGTTCAATTCATCTGCGTCTCCTCTCATGTTGGTATACTGAAAAAAGAAAAAGCAGATGAAGCAGCAGGGGCCTTAGTAACACATCCCAACCGAAAAATACTTAAGAAAGTTGTAGCTGAAGATCTTAGAAGTTCACTGAAAAAAAAGTGCTGAAACTCTGGCAACTGAAGTGGGAACAGTCCAACTCCAAACTGGCCCAAATCAAAACTTCTGGGAAGCTGAGACCCCACTTTCCTTACAACAGAAAAGAGCAATGCATGCTAAGTAGACTAAGAATAGGCCATATCAAATTTACGCACGAACATCTTCAGAAAGGCGAACAAACACCGTACTGCGATCTGTCAAACAAGTTGGACAGTCAAACATTTACTGGAAGAATTAAACCAATCCGAGACCACAATGGAATCTCTAACGGCATCCATAACACCCTCAAGGATGGGTGCAATGCCAGTTTTCTAACCAGGCAAGGTCACCATAATGTCGTCGCTACATTCTGATCAAGGCTGTGTTTATTGCATTAAGAACATCAAAACTAAATGTTTTTCAGAGTTATAAGTGCCAATGTCCAAAAACTAAAAAGTTAAATAATAAAAGTAATTTTAGCGATTGCGTTGGTTATGAAACCGTCAGAGATAAAATCGAAATTCTTCTATTTACCAATTCGTGCATCCTTTGCAAGTAAAATGGTGCAAAGTTTTTGAAAAAATCTGAAACGGCTCCGGAGAAAAACGTCATAGTTGTACGCCACACGTCCAGACTGGTTTCAAGATCTGATTTTATATCAAGTTTTTCTTGTATATTGACAGTTGGAATTGCGCCCCAACAGCCATTCGATCTTAGTTTAGCGTCTAGTGTTATTCCTAAATATTTTGCTGTGTTTTCGCAGGGAACAGTATTACCATTTACAGTGATGGACAACGGATTTCTAATGTTTTTGTTTGTAAAATGTATGTGAGTTGATTTTACCTCGTTTAATTCCATCTCCCATTCCCTGGTCCAATTGAATATCTCACTGGCGTGCTGAAGTTTATTTGTCGTGGCTTCTATGTCTATCAACTGCTAGGATTGCAGTGTCATTTGCGAACGTGGCAATACTCTATTTAAATAATCGAACGTACCACTACCATTCCATTTAAAAAAGTTGACTGTCTAAAAAACCGATTTTGCAACCTTCAAAGCCAATTAAAGTAACCTAAATATCAATAAAAAATTGCAAAAACATATTTACAGGTTACCGCATTCGGTGAGATTGTCAAGCCCCATCGAACTTATGAGCAAATTTTTCACGAGAATAGTAAAATAAATCAAATTTCTCTCCAAACGGTGGTAGATACGAAGAAAACTCAACAGACACTTTTTGTTTAGAATAAAATGCTCTACCCAAAAACCAAATCGAGTTCGATTTTGAACAGGGCCGCACTAGCTTTTTATTAAATTTATTGAAAATGAACCCCTACAACTCGGCCACTGGTTTGCTTGTGGGGCTTCACAATCTCACCAAATGTGGCAACTTGTAAGGTGGTGCTGTATACCAAATTTGATTTAAATATATCTACTGGTTGAAACGGCTAAAAATTATCGATATTTTTTCGAAAATTTCAACACCCTGTATCTTTAAAATGAATCGTTTTTGGAACCATATTGATATGGAATATTCGCTTTAAAATAAGTTTTTGTATCGACTGCTCCAAAAAAGTGGACCACCCTATATACAAATTATTTACACCTTAAAAAAAAAACAATTATTCGCGTTCAGCTGTATAAAATTATGATGATACACATAACGAAAAATGTAAAAAGAGCAGAGACTTAAGTTCTCATACCCCATACCCGCACAAGGCTAGCAACATATTATTTTGCTTTTGATACATTGTACACACATGTGTATGATATAGCGTTATAAATACACTTCATTACCCCAAGAGACCACTAATGGCCAAAACGTTCATGTCTACATTATCATGGACACCCACGAGAGGCCTAGTGATGTGCCCCGGGAAATAAAACACCCAACACTTGTGGATAACTTTATTACAGTGTACACAATTTATTACGTAAAAGTCAACGTACGTATATCTGGGAGGTTTGCGGGTACGTTATACGATACTTTTAAATTTTATTAGTTCCTTTACCGGCACAAACTTGCAATTGCTAATAACTTATGGTAATAACACTGTGAATTGCGTGCATATCAAGTGATATTACATTCGTTTGTAATCGAAAATGTTCTATTCCACCCACCTCTTTATATCTTCCATATCGGTTAACTTGTGGAATTGGTTGTTTATTTGATGAATTCATTGTTTACTGGTTAAAAAACGCGACAGCTCTCCGGCAGGCTATAGAAGCACACTCCGCATTCGTTGCAATCTATGGTGTGTCAGAAATTCGAGGCTTGCAAAATATTAATACCTCTTTTGTAGAGCAACTATAGTTTCACTTTTTCAAATTTCTATGGCACGCTAGATATGGTCAAAATATTCACGTTAATGAATGCATTAAATCTTAATTATGTCCGTTGCAGTTGTCCATGCAAAAACCTTGTTGAGAAAAAAGTTGTAGATATTTTTATGCAGTATAAAAACATGACATTCATTTGTTTAAAATTGCTTAAAATTTTTATTGAATGGCTAGGTAATAACTTCATGTATAACAGCTGTCCTACACTTATAACCCTCAATTAGAAATATACGAGTAAGGTTAAATTAAAAAGGTTTTTTTAAAATATTTTGCTTTTTATTTTAATCCAAGTATTATTTTTTTATTTTCGTTTCTTTGTTAGTATTATTTTCATAAAAGTTTTCATGATTTTTAAAACTACGTTTACTTACTTAATCCATGTCGTCTATCTACCCTTACGGGTGTAAGGCATTGGGGGGGAGTTGAGTTTTCATTTATTATTTTTCATTTGTTAGAGTCTTCTATATCTTCCTTCGTTCTCTTATGTTTAAGTGGTATAAATTATACAGGCCGATATTATTTTTGTTGTTTAGAATTTGATTGGTGTTAATTACTATTTCGATGGCGCTGATCACGAATCTGCTTTTAGTTTTTTGATATCACATCAGGTTTTCTCACTAAAGATTTTTTTAATAAATTGGATCGGCTGGTACGGCAGGTACGACGCGACGTCTTGTAGACCCGAGCATATTGGTCCGAAGACTAGCTACTGATTGCCTGATGTCCCGCTTTCCCGGATTTGTAACAGTTAAAAATCAGTCAAAATACAATTACAGTACAGATAGGTGTAACGGAATGGACGCTGATGGGGAAGGCGCTGATGAAATGGACGCCGAAGCAATAGACGATGATGAAATTGATTCTTATAGAATGAACGTCGATAAAATAAATGAGCCCCGATTCGATGTACACTAATATAATGAACCAGGATTTATTTATAGCAGGTATTTGCTTTTATAGAAAACATGAAACAACTAATAGGTAATACAGAGCGCTGAGTTATTGACTCGTTGTACGCACTCCATGTTTTATTGATGAATTTATCATTAATACGTACAAACATGGTCACGAGCAGGCGGAACTATACTCAGAACACATAAATTTATGGCTTTTTAAAGTAAATTGAACGTTTTTAATTTACAATTAATCAGAAACAAAGCGAACAATGACTTATAATTATTCTTGCATATATTGCACATAAATTATTAATCGCGCCTTCAAATAAATTAAACAGGCAACTAAGTCCGAGATGAGTTGGAGAAAATCGGGAAAAGCTAAGTTGAGCGTCGTCTTTGAAGAATTCCGTTTGGTTTCTGTTACTCAGCGTTAAAATATGTTGAAGAAAATATTCTAGTTAATTCTTCTCTAATTAATATCATAAAGTTTATTATTTTTTCTGCGTCCGCCTAGAAAATTAGTTGTTTCGGATCAATTTTTAGGCTGGAAAATACATTTTTACTGGCCTAGGCCAGAAAGTAACTGATGGCAATGAGTTGTCTTTACCGGCCTAGGCCGGAAAGTAGCTGGTTGCCATGGTGATGAGTTGTTTTGTTGATTTACACTGTCAGACAAGCGTCATTATACCACCAAGCGACCAAGCGAGTTTTCACCTGTAGTTTGATAATTTATTGTTTAATTATGGATGGTAACGATAGTGATTTTGGTGTCAGTGGCGGATGCAGAAAAAATATTGTACGTTACACACCCGTAAAGTATCTTCACTGGACTCGTATGCTTTCAGGACTCGCCTAAGGCTCATCCCAAAGCCGCCTATTCGTCCAGTAAAGTACCACTTTGAGCCCTACGCGAGAGAATCGGTGGAACGTTCGTTACATATCAAGAAAACTTCATCACCAGTTACTGTTTAACAGTTTAAATTTGTTCTTATTTAAAGTGACCCCAAAGTTATCATAAGTGAAGGTCTTGAAGAGGTTTCTTCCCGTGTACTCACTTGTCATTATAATTAATATAAATCGTCCATTAAAGCGACTTTAAGAGAAAGGTATCTAAAGTGCAAGATATCAATGGTTTATGCACTTTTATTGCAAACAATTATTTCTCACATCACCGCTCAATCGGCATCATTGGCCATGTTGTTACATTACCACGTAACTCCTATTTATTTAATCTTAAAGAAGTTGTTATGTTTGTCGTTCGTACGGCACCAGTTACAATTCATCATAGAATGTGGCACTTTACCACATCCGGTAATATGATCGAAATTTGCATATCTTAATTAGAGAACTGTCCGCTAGGTATTGCGCTGTCTCTCGACGCGAGAAAGTCACGCACAATAATCCACTGTGCTTGGATTTCTTAACGTATTAATGTGTTTGCTGATAAAAATACACGTCATGTACTCGTATATTACGTATGATATGCTTAACTGATGAAAATTTACGGTTCTTATTAATTTATAAACAGTCTTAGTTACACCTATACGTTGCTAGTTTAGTAGAAGTAGGATGTGAGAAATGAGAGACTCCTTTGAGTTGATGTTGGAATGAAATACAATTATTGAAATGCGGTTTCGTGCTGTTTGATGATCGGAAACTTCTTTAGCCACAAATTGCAACCGATATTTCTATAACTATTTAGAAAATTAAATTTTTAGTGAGGAAGGAGTAGACACTTTTAGATACAGTATGGAATTACAGTATGCAATAGTTTAAATTAAGCTTAGACTTTAAGAATATTGATCAAAAGATGCATTTTTTTAAATTAAATAACAATTCCATCTCTTTCCAATCAAAAATAATTAAGATATATGGTGTATTTAAAATTAATTTTGTTTCCTGCATAAGTCTTAGTCAAAAATCTGTCTACGAAAATGTAAAATAGGGCTTAGTTGACCAAAAAAAAACTTCAAAACTTTGGCAGCATTTTATGTCTAAAATTTTTATAGCACGTCTCATTTTTATTGCCAATTATGACACAGATTAAAAGTAATTTCATTATACATCACAAGTTCACAAGACAACAAAAGAGCAGTTTTTTAGGAGTAACGTGACACCACAGACTTAAGTTATTTGTGTCTGTTAAGTCGTGCCAAAAATTTGCACCACTGCCACATAAAATTTAGCAACAGAATATCGTTCAAAATTTAACTTATCTGTTAATTTTGAATTTTCTTGTTGGCTATTAACACAAAAAAGTTGCAAAAAACACTCTTGCAATTTTACTTTAATTGTATCCTGATGGCTAACCGTACTTCGAACAAGATTTTTATCAAATGATTTTTAAACAAGAATCATATAAGAAACAATGTTAAAATTATCAACCAATTTAAACATACTTTGTATTTTTTTTAATAACCTCCCAGCTAGCTATCCTAAGGCCAATATTTTTGTACAAATACTTTTGACTCAGAAACAATCCACGTTAAGTAAAAATTGTTCACCAAATTATACATAAACTGTGTTTATTTTTATATTTGTCCTCCAAAATTTAAAATACGCCCATAGAATTAAAGTGCTATAAAATGAAATTTAATTTAGCATTACTTTTTTAAAATATAAAATAAAATGTAAGCAAAAAATTATACCGCAGGAATAGATTACAACAATTTCATTTATCTTAATAATGATTAAATAACTACATATTTATTTTCTTCCTGAAAATGTTTATCCCAAAATAATTAAGTAAACAAATATTAATTCTGCTAATTACACAGGCCGATATTTCAGAACTTTTTGAACGTTGTTTTAATTTTGATAACTGTTCTTATATAAAATACAAGTTCTGAATTCAATGGCACACACACATTTTTGCTATCTCATCAAGTTTTTCAGCAAAATGGAAAAAAAGATTGATGAGTCTAAGAAAACCAAATTTATTTCAAAACTATCAACCAAAAAACTATTTGCGCAATTTAAATTATAATTGCTGTTCTTATATTTAAAAAAAAAATCTAGTTTTGCTTAGAATTTCCGTGCCTTTTTCCCTGTTTAATTCCTTTTCGTAATCCAAATTCCCTGGAACATTTACCTTTAATTCGTACTTCCACTATAACTTTTCTGTAGACACTTTTTATTGCCCGGGTAAGTTTTTCCGTGACCTTCAGTTCGTCCAGGCAGTTCCACAGTTTTTCTCTTGGTACTGAATTGAATGCAGCTTTCAGATCCACGAATGCTAGATATAATTTTGTCCTTTATTCGTTTGCTCTTCCTATTATTTTTCTAACTATACTTATATGATGTTGTTTGTTTCCCTTTCATAAAGGCTGCCTGTTCTGCTCCCATTTTCTTTTCCACTTCATTTCTTAGTTTTCCCTCCAATATTTTTGTGTACATTTTATATAATGTTGATACTACACCAATAGCTCTATAATTTTCACATTTACTTTTGCTTCCACAGTTAACCAATACATTAAATTTATCAAAGTTTCGTTACAATAAAAATAAGTACGATGTAAACTAATTCGCCCTATATAATAAAATTCCTACATGATTCACGTGTGATCTCGTTCTATTAAAGTGAAAGGCATTGCACGACAATTAAACATTTTTTCTAAACCCATAAAAATCACGATGTATCTTCGATTGTAAAATCTTCAAACACGTCTCGACTAATCGTAGTTAAGAGTTTACTTTGTACGGCTGTCAATTTGACGGACAGTTAACTTATCCGTCTACTGGTACATCATGAAACGTTAGAAAATGACATTACGGGGCGCGTGTAATCCTATGACCTCTGTTAAATGTCGCGTCCATTATTTCGCGCATACCTGATAAATTGAGATACGACACGAAACTCCAATAACATTATATCCAAGCGAATTACAAAACGCAAAACGTACGTTTGTTTCACACAATACTCGCGCACGAAATAAAAAAATATATAACAACTACTGGTTAAGAAATATAATATTAATTAAAATTCAAGGTAACAACTGACGAATAAATAAGTGCAATTTACACATTCGCGGATCTAATCGTTGTTGATTGACGATTTTCAGCTGTTTTTATCTCGTGTGTTATTAAACTGATCCATTTGAATACATCATATGTACATGTTGCTGTAGTTTATTGGTTTTATAATGAATTATATGAATGTGCTCCGCGCGATTTAAAAATTTAAACACATCCTGTATCTGTGATCTAGCCTTGTGCGTTGTGCATGCATGTATTTTCTTGGCAATAGAAAATTATAACGTTACTAAACAAAACAAGAACGTATGTAATATGTATGTGCAGGAAGAAACTGTGCACAGTTTAAAATCGACCGGTGTTAATCGGCTTTTTGTACTTGGACAACATGTTTGTGTCAGTTTTAGCTTATATGTCGACTTAATTTGACACTTTGTCGCCTTTTGCCAGTTGGTTAAATTTGTGGCGTGTTAATTTCTTAAAGAATAACATTAAAAATTAGATACATTGCAAATGAAAAAAACGCAGACTAATTCTATCGATGTAAGTATTAAAACGTCAATGAATTAAAGACATTTGTTCATGTTATCTAATAAGTTATAAATTTAAGTAGGTTTTTCATGATGATGACTTAAACATATTACAAACTTTGCATCTAAAATATGGCAAATTTTGAATTTTACGTAAAGTTGGAAAACAAATTTAAAAAGTCATGGTACACTCGATTATTGAGCTATAAGCCAAACTTAACTCCTTTAAAATGGTAGCAATAGTTGGCTTACGGGTTCAATAATGGCTTTTTTAATAAATTTTTTTTAATTAAAAACCGATATTTTTTAGTAAAACTTACTTTAAAAAAATACATAATATGTATTAAATGCGATTAGTTTACCAGAAGTCATTACTGAACGCTTTATTGTACATATATTATAAAATTATAAGTAGATAATATCTTTTCATAATTTGCATTCCTATTCTAAATAATGTCAAAAACAGTTTTTTTAACCAGTTTTTAGCACCGGTTTATAAAAAAAGTTAAATCGTTTTTTTTTTTTTTAAAGAAAACCGTTCATTTCGTAAAAAACGGTTTTTAAATAAAAAGCGTTATGAAAATAAAGTTCTCGATTTCGGTTAACCGTTAACCTTTTTTTTTTTTCGGTTTCGAGCCCTGGTTGGCTATGACTTCATGAAAAAGTATTTTTTTCCTCCTCTTTTTGACAATATAAGGTTTAATGTATTTATTTTTATATTTAGACTCAAAACAAATAAAATTCATCAAAAAGTCCTCATGAACCTACAGAGTGAAACGAATATAAACAATATTAAAACAAATTATTGTTTTCATTTTACAGCGCGTAAAAATATCTACAACTTTTTCCCCAAACATATTTATATATAACCGAGTTATTAACGATTTAAAAAAATGCCCATTTTGATTTTTGTTAATTATCTAGCTTGCCATGGAACTTTTTTAATACATTACAGCATCACTAAATAGGTCTCAGAAAGGGGTATAATTTGACTAATTTAAACTTCGTTGTAGCTCTAACCGTTCGCGAGATTCTATGTGGACCACCCTGTATATAATTGTCACCTTTATATGAAGAATTTTGCTACTTCAAGACTTTTTGCCATTAATGACAGCCCATTTACCTATGAAAGACAAACAACAAAACATTTCAGTTAACGCTGATGGACGCTCCGGGTCATAGCCGACTTAATGAAGACGATTACGAAGCATCAAATGTAGGGGACACGCGTTACATCGCCTGCAAATTTGTTCAGCTTATTAACTTCTTGTACAAATTTATTTTTTTACAGCTCCCATTAGACACGGCTGACCTTGCGACCCGCCGCATTTTAAAACCTTGTACTTTAACAGTTTACCAAAAGCATTTAATGCTTCCGAGAGAGCCAACACGCAGCGCTTTTTCGTTCAATTTCGATGTAGAAATTTAGGTTGTGTTTTGTTTTTATGTCTTGTACATAACATCCTTTCTAGCAGTACTTATATAGTGGACAGTAAACTGTAAGTCATGCAGCTTGATTAAGCTGCGCTGTAAATAATCACACAGCCCGAAGAAGTATTTAGTTTAATCCCTGACGTGTTAGATTACGCGTAAAAGTAAAGTAAAATAAATTGGAGGGACTGGCTTAGCGCTCATTATCGGTTTTAATTGATTTTTGTAATGTGCAAGAGCTTCCGCGCGCTATAAATCTACTTAAGCGACAAAATATCAAAGAAAAATATTTGCAGGTAACTGAAAGCAAGAAGATTTATTAAAAGCGTGTTCCAAAACAGAAATTTGTTTATTGTCTAAATATTTTTTCCGTGTACATATCGACTTTTTGCATTTTGTGCTTTATTTTTAGCAGAAATATAACGCAACCCTTAAGGACATCCAAATGTCTATTAATCGAAAGAACAAATTTTAAATTTCACAGGGGAGGGTCACGATATGTTGTCGCTAGAATCTGATCAAGGCTGTGTTTATTGCATTAAGATTCAAGAACATCAAAACTAAATGTTTTCCAGAGTCATACGTTCCACTGGCCAAATAGGGGAAAACCTGAAAAGTTGAATAATAAAGGAGATTTTTGCGATCGCGTTGGCCTAGGCCAGTAAAGAATGTACCTATCTTCCAGCCTAAAAATGTATCGAAAACAACTGAATTTCTGGACGGACGCAGAAAAAAGATGTCTGTGTTTGAAGTTTGAACATTTGATCATTTTTCAGACACTCTGGATATTAACTCAGTTTTTTTTTTTTTAACTCACTGTAATGTTATTCTTGCTTTATATGTACTTCTAATGAATGCAATTCGTCCTTTCCCGACAACTTCTGGTCAAGTAACATATCATATTTAATACCTCGTCAGTTTTACCACTACAATATGATACAGCGCACGCAATCCGAAACGCGTTAGTCCACTGCTTGCACAAAAACTTTTGGTAGTAATCAGGCTAATGTAGGTAGCGTGGCATTTTCTTTATTGGTCTCTGTGATTATAATTCATAAGAATTAGTATCCACTTTCCCTAGTTTTATTATGTTTCTCCGGGATATAAGATCGTAATCTTACGCCTACTTTATAGTACACTGTTAACGACTAGCGGTACAGTTGCTACAAAGTATGTGCTTCACGATATTAAATGCTAATATGCCATCACATCAACGCACAACTTGAATTATTTACCTAAATAGCCACTTGCAACGCATCCGTATTGTAACAGCCATTAATGAATATTTATATTTCGCAATAAATTAGGAGCAACGGTCTTACATAAATCGAAAATCGCAAAATAATTACAGACGAAGGATCACGTGCAGAGTGATTAGAGGCGCATTTTTGTAGCTGTTAACATCATTCACTTGTTTTTCTCTGGTTAATACACTCTTACTTGCATTTAAGTATGAGTTACAACTAAAAAAATGTTCACATTAACACTCTACCTCGCTGTTTCATGGTGTTTAAGTTTGTTGTTTATTACATTATTGAACTCCTATTAATCTGCAAGCATGTGTACATTTCAGTCTTATTAAGAAAATGGAAAAAAAGCTTCATAATTTATGTAGGAACCGAAATTGGGTATTTTTACTTCACGGTGCATCGGAGTCTTGAAAATTCTTCAACAGTTTACCTCAAGGGCGTCGTGGGATATGAAGTCAATAATTTATTTAAAAATGTATTCACTACAAAAAAACAAATTGTGGGATGAAATCCGGGCCCCTGTGAATTCAGGGCCTGATGAAGTTTACCCCATCGCCCCCCACCCAATGCTCCCACTAATTTTTACCAACTATAGTGCGCTTTTTTTATCGTCTGGGCAATTTTTGTAAAATCGAAGTAATTTATAAGAAAATACAGGGGCTTGCATTTGAAAAAATTGAGTTACGAGCTTTTGAAAATCATGGAATTTGCCACCTATTTACGAACACCCTGTACTCGCGATTTAAACTGTTTCATATCGAGCGAATAGAGCAATGTTTTCTGCATGTCCTTACCAAATTACAACTCTGTACTTCTAAAAATAACTTCAGCAGAATTTTTTAAATAAAGACTTAAAATCTTGAAAAATTTTGAAAACCATTTTTGTTTTAGTGACAAGCCCACATAAAACCTGTAGTAATTTATATTGATGCAAAGCTAAAATAAAGGCGGTCAAAAATATCAAATAAAAAATGGGGTGTTGTATTTAAAATATAAAAGTTGCCATTAGTTCCAGAGAGGTGACTCACCCTGTATATTTGAAAATATTTTTATACTGTATAAAATAGCTTTTGAATCAACTTTCTATCTCAAACAGTTTAGCCATAATCGACCGATCCCGCACTAATGACTCACCCTGTATAAATACAGTAGTAATCTTAGCACCATTCTGGACCTCCAGCATAAATTATTTATAGACCTCTTTTAAAAGATGTTTTTTGAAATAGTTAAAATTTGAGGTAATTCCTTGTCAATAATTAAGGGGGGGGGGTTATTTTCTTCCCCTTAGACGTCTCCTCTGGAGTTACACTCCCCTGAAGAAGAGCGGTACAATTAGGTTTTAATTTTATATCTCAAATTTGGAGATGTTCAGGAGAATAATAGTTGGTTGCTTTACAACAATATAATCATTATTTAGTCATTCATCAATGTTTCCATAAAAGCTTTTTATAGACGGCTTTACAATAGATCTCTGTTCTTTCACAACTAGTCGACAATCAAATTTATTTATGAAAAAAAGCACTTACATTCTTTTGTAGCCATATTTAGCAATTTTGAATTAAGATAAGTGTTTAAGTTTATTGATTTAGCACTCAACAATATTTTTAAAAGCGATTTTATTACCTGATGCAATTTTCTATTGGTGGCTACTTGAATGAATGAAATAAAAAGTTTAAAATTATTGCCATTTGAACATGGCACACTAACCAGACAGTTATACAATACAGCAGATTGCTATGAATCAATATTTATTTTCGACCAGTGTATATAACCCACTAATTTAGCCAAATATTCTCTTTGTGTTTTAAGATTAATCAAGACGTTTTAGTTTGTGTATAATTGTTTTATTGTTATATTATTTTAAACCCACAACTCTCATTATCATAGTAAATATCTGAGCACAAATTTTACAGCTACGCTTTTTGTCAGAATATAAAATTCTTGTTTTTATAGGAATTTTATCCGTTAACATTGTTTTACGCTGCAGTAGCTGCATACATTCTTTTTTTGATCTGTGACTAACTATTTGCGGTTTGATAAAACATCTGATTTTGTGGTTTGTAATAGTTTTGCTTATTAATTCACTGCTCGTAAATTTAAAGCAATATTTGACTTGAGTAAAGCTTGAATCAGCATTTTAACCCTCCTAGTGTGTACCATTTTAATAGCTTATATAAAGTGCACAAATTATCATACAGCATTCATTTCTTTTTATAAAACATTTTGGTATTTTACTAGAATTTTAGTATTTTTATGCAAAGAGTTTTGGCATTCTTTTATGAAGCATTTAGGTATTTTTTACAGTTTACAGTTGATATAGCATTCAATTTCTATCCATATATAATTAGTTATTTAAGATTTTTTCGAATTTAAGGAACTATTTAATGAAGATTAGGCTTTTAAAGAGACTCCTGCCTCCTAATTAGTTTAACTGTAATGCCCGAATTTGTAAAACTTCAGTACAAAATTGTAAATCTATTAATAGCGACAAAAATGCGGAGGTAGATGCACGTGCTGCGAGAATAATTAGCCTTAAATATTTCAAACTTCCAAACTTGTACATCATAATAATTGATGGCCTTAATACTTTTGAAACGCGACCTTGAAATGTTCTAAGATCAGTCCAATCTAGACTCGAATCGAGTAACTGTTAACGTCTTATCGGTAAGATTTCTTCCTAGGCAACATTGCAATTCACTTTAATACAAGAGAGAAGTGGGCAGGTCCTCCTCGGTCCATTTACTCTTGAGAAAAGCGGCAGAGGCGACACAGCCGAACGAACCACCTGCGCGAATTAGTTCTCAACTTTGACCTATCAACATGATGTTGTCTTGATTTACAAGCAGTAATGCGGATCTAACAGACTTGAATATTATTTATTAGTTTGCAGAGTACGATGGGACCATGCGTGGGCGAGAGTACAGCTAGAAGATTAACGTCCTAAAGTCTGCATGCGTAATGGTTATATAATGCATCGAGATAATTTTCTAATAAACGTGTCCAGAGCAAATGAGCCGGTTGATTCTTTTAATAACATGCTGTCTGTGCAAACGCGGTAAAGGGGATTTGAAAATTCAAAAAAACAATACGTTGCACAAGTTAGTTGCATTGTCTTTATTATAAATTACCCTACTTACCCATAATATATCGATTGTAAAAAGGGTGATTAATTAAAAAAATTACAATAAGTATAACTTGTATGAGGAAGACTTATTTTATTAAATGCTAACTGCTAACCAGGGACGTTTACGATATTTTGTCGCTAGAATCTGATCAAGGCTGTGCTTCACAGAGTTTGTGTTATTTTTTGTCGCAAAAATAAAATGTGCCAACTCCACAACGAGGTTATAAACAATTTTGCCCGGTGCTGTCAGGATGACGCTAAGGTTCCGCCTGCTCTGAATAAAATTTGTTTATGCCATAGTTTTGTGCCATTTTTGCCATAAAATTAAAATGTTGTGCTAACTCCATAACGAAGTGACAAACAATTTTTATCCGTTTCTGCCAAGGTCACGCGTAAGCACCACCTGCTTTTAACAAAAGTAAGTTGTTATAGTTTTGCGCTATTTCCAGATTTTCCAGAACGAATTTTTTATTAACTTTATAACAAAAAGAACATCTTGAAGAATTCGGCCTGAAAATAAATAATGACAAATCAGAGATAATAGTAGTATCAAGAGAGGTGGAAAACATCGACATAGCCATTGATGGACACTGTTTCAACACGACTAAAAATCTGAAATACCTGGGTTCGATTATAAACAATAAAGGAAGTATAGAACAAGAAAATAGTAATAGAATAAAGGCTGTAAATAATTTATTCTACTCATTGAAAAAGATATTCTTAAACAAGAGAGAAGTAAATAAACAAACAAAAGTGTATAACTCTCTTTTCATACCTACGCTAATATATGGAAGCGAATCTTGGACCTTCAGAAACAGGTTAAAATCAAAAATTGTAGCAGCAG
This sequence comes from Elmis aenea, assembly GCA_947652605.1. Classification (NCBI taxonomy): domain Eukaryota; kingdom Metazoa; phylum Arthropoda; class Insecta; order Coleoptera; family Elmidae; genus Elmis; species Elmis aenea. The sequence continues at coordinate 52,474,913 of OX393580.1, read as the reverse complement.
AGATGAGGGTTTTAAGTAAATAGGAAGGGGTTACTAGATTAGATGAAATCAAAAACGAAGAAATTAGGAAGAGGTTCGAAGTTGATTCAATCATTAAAAAAATAGAAGAAAAACAACTTAACTGGTTTGGGCACCTCATCAGAAGGAAGGATGGGAATCCTGTAAAGGAAATATGCGACGCAGGCTAGGATAGAAAAATAGCAAGGGAAGACCACGTAGAAGCTGGAACCAAGAAGTGGGACAAGTATGGTCAAGGAAGACCACCACATGAAACGAAGCTGCAAAATTAGCCAAGAACAGAATTGAATGGAAAAAGTTCTGCAAATCTGAACAACTCGACGCCTAACAGCAAAAGAGGAATGGTTAACTAACTAACTAACAAAAATTATTAAATTTTAAAGCTGCATTGATCAAAACTTAACATCATATTTCCTTCTTTGTTACAATTTATTTGTATGTGTCCATTTTGAAAAGTATAAAGGCAATGTCTTAAAAAAAATCTACTCACTTCTGGATAATTCTACGTAACTGTCCGTGTTTTCAACAAAAATAACATTTGCGATAATTTTTTTTCTACTATACAAAGAGTTATTAAAATTGAAACGATTCGTTTTAGTTATAACTCCATTTATTTTCAACACTTTTCACACATTCAAATTACCATCTCTAGTCAACTACAATGCATGCCATACATTTTTAGTTTCAAACTGCAAGCGGCACAAAATCAGATTTCATTAAGGCTTCCTCGAGAGAATTAGCAACGGACAAACTGCATTTAATGATGACATTAATGTGTTTATGCACTTAAATGGGCAAAATCTCATATTAATTATATTAATTAGTATTAAGGAACTTGACGGTGCTCTTAGAAACTTCAACAGATAAGCGCTTTGTTGATTGTTATGCGCTGTTCCCTACTAACCAAGTAGCTATTGACACTGATTCTCGGATTTGTTTACCTTGAACAAACAAATACTAATGTTTGCTTTGGAATGGTCAGCGGGATACAGATGGCAATTTTTTAGGACGTGCATTCTTGCACAATTCAAATAGAAAATGAATTTATACGCGTTGAAAGAGAAACCGACGGAATTTGATTCGCTGGGAATGCATACAGAGCGTTTAACGAAATCCATACAAAAATTGGTGTTTGTAGAGTGCTGATTTTCAGTTTGTTCACATGTGCTTTTGTCTCTTAAGCCAACATAAGTTCTGTAGCCTACTTAAAACATGTGCAATTATAATGTGGGATCAAATGTGGACCAAATAGCGATTCGCATGGATTTTAAGCAAATTTGCGTTTCTCAATTTGCATAAATTTTAGAATGAACACGTGCCTACATAATATTTGCAGATTAATGTTTGTTTACTGGAGCTGATACACCGCGTTGAATGAAATTTAAATTTAAAAAATTATCGTGGTTTCATAGTTAATATTATACAATTCTTTTTTGTATATTTAAAGGGAGATTAAAAAATCGGACCTATTTTATCATGCTCACAACTTTTCTGTTTGAGATCCGATTTTTGAAATTTTTCGCTTATACTTGAGCCAAAATACCGGGTGTAAATGAAGTTTGGTACATCCCCTTTTTTCTTTAGTTTTAATTTTAGATAAGGTAATTCCGGGACAGTTGCCCCACCTAAGGCCAAAAAATCACCTTTTAATAATTTTTGACTTTGTAGTTTCCGAAAAAATGGAAATGTATAGCCAATTCAATTGAGAATAACGCACGACATTCAAAATTTGAATATTACGACCGGAAGTTTACAAAAAAAAAATAAGCAAAACCATGTTTTTGGCCATCTCTCCCGACAGTGCGGGTGAGATGCCCCATATAAATGGGAGCGATGCCCCGGCCTTAAACGATCAATGAAACCAAAAATATTTAATCCAATTTTTTTTTTTATTGATATGTTACGAATCGTACACTCGATTGATCATATCAACTTAACACACTTACGACGTCGTTATGTATGACGACGATAACGACGGTAAAGAAGGAAGAACGTTTCGACGCTTAGTCTGCTTGTTCGTCTTCTTAAAATATTTAGCTCGACGTCGGCTCTACATTTTTTTAATGTAATTTATTTACAGAACTAAGAAGTTTGTTTAAGATTACAACTTGACTGGTATTAAATGAGAACTTGTATCGAATTAATGCATGTATTCGAATGAGAACTTGAATTAGAATGTATTTTGCAACTTGACTTACTACCTAACTATTACAAAAATGTTATCCCTTTGCTAAGGTTGGTCATCCTAGCTAAGGGATTTGTCCCTAAACACATGTTAAAAAGATTTTGTTCTTCTTAATTCTTCTCTGAATTGTTCTAAAGACCATTGCTTTCTGGTTTTACCAGATGTTTTCCTCTTATACGTCTTAGGCATTTCTGAACATAGTTTATTTTTCATAAATAATGTCAATTTAGTCTTTCTAGGATGCTTGTGTTACAGTATTAATTAATTAATTGATTAGTTGTTGCTGTATTGTGTATAAGGAATAGATGTTCCACCGGGGCATCTGTACCTCGATAAAATGAGGCAACTCTCCTTTTAGTACGGGTTAGATGCCCCAGGGGATAAAAATATGGAACTTAAAAGATACCGGTGTATTCTATAGCAATAATAACCTTAACAATGCATTTGAGAAGCTGGCTAAAAGTATTCCATGAAAAATAATAAATTTCGAATTGCCGGTATCTTTAAGTTATTACTACATTATAGCGCCATGTTAAAATCGTTGAACTCATCTTTATTTTGTTGAAAACCGCACACCACCCGAAATTTTTGCCAACGGCAGTATGCCTTCCAGATAGCAACTGTTACGGAACAATAATACAGTACAAATTTTGGCATCTGTCATTAACATGCGAAAATACAACAACCGAGGCATCTCTCCCAGTGGGGCAACTCTCCCGGCATTACGTTAAATGAAATTTTAGACATAAGAAATGTGCAAAAAAGCTGCTTTTTTTGGAGCACATGCACACCATTGTGTCACTTTCTGTTTCACCGGAAATTTTTATCACGTTTTGAGATACTAATACATTAACTACACATGCCAAATTGGTTTCAAAATTTTATAAAGCGTCCTTTTGAATTTATCTTACTTCGTAGGGAAGGATTGATTTGCTAACCTAGAAAGATACAATATAAAGTACATATACCTTAATAAATTGCCCTCGTGGCTTACAAGTCGTCAGCTTTTACGATCCTTTATAATAAAAATATTTCAGATGTAGTCACATAATAAAATTTTTACATTACAACTCTGTATCATCTTGGTTTCACATTCCTAACTTAATGTGTACTCTGCAAGATTTTTTAATCTCAAAGTAGCACTAAACGTCGTTTCATGTTCAAGAAATTAACGGACGTTACTTAAACCGATTAATTTCCGAGGTATACAAAAAATTATTTGAAATAAGATATCCAACCTACCTGATAGCAGCAGTTCTGAATACATAATGTATAGGTATGTTGGAACATGCAATCGTAGCCTTCAATTTGACTCCTTGTTACAGAGTTACCCGTTTATATTTTAAACTGTTATTGTGAAAGCAACGATTAAGTATATTTTTAGAGAAAATTTATGAATATCTGATTCCGAGAGATGCTGCCAACACGCGAATATGCTCTGCGATTCCAATAAAAATTGCTGTTTTTAATTTTCCAATAATTTCGTTATTTGCCTCATAATTATTGCAATTTTGAACTCAAGTTTGAATAACAAAATCCTAAACTTTTGGTTAAGGGAAATATAATTTTTACATTTTTAGTGTACAAAATGTTTATCTTTTTCTAAAAACATTTTTTTCAAAGCACCTAGCCTTTGATATTATATGCTATATACAGGGTGTCCCAGCCAAGACGAATTATTCGATAGCTCTGTTATTAGTAATAATATTCAAAAAAGTTCAAAATAAAAGTTGTTTGTAATCCTTTACTACATAACCTAACATTATTTTTAACTGTACACAGTGTTTGATTTTGGCGCACTGATACCAAACATTGCTTTTTTATATAGAATACTATGTATATTTTATAATTTTTGGATGTAAAATTAAATTCTCTTTCAAAAATATTATAAGTTGTTTATGTCTAAAATAAACCGTTTTTGAGTTATTAACGTTTTTTTGAAAATCCTGACAGATGCAGACCTTAATAAAAATATTTATATTTATTAACATTACAACACCAGAGCAATTTATTCTGGTAATTTATTAGACAATAGTGTCATAGTAATTGTTGACTAGTTACATTTTTAAAATAATATACAGGGTGTTCGTTATACTCGGTCCATTTCGCTAAACTTGAAACGCATATGTCATCTTTTTTAAATAGAACACCCTATATATTTTTACATTTTCTTGTAGAAAATTGAATTATCTTTCAAACCTATAAAGCATGTTTTATATCTAAATATAATATTTTTGGAGTTATTTCGTTTCTTATGATTATTTGCGAGTATTTTACCTAAAATATCTGTAGCAGCCTTTGAAAATTCAAAACAATCTGTATGAACTGTCAACCAGAACAGTTAATCGTCACAATTTCCACTATTATGCCACTAAAAATCCATATTTTTTAAGAACTGTAGATACACAGCATTCTGGTGTTATTTGCTGCCATTTATCTTGAAGATATAATAAAGCTTGCATTTTGTTGATGACCAAGTTATTTTGGCGGGAAATGAGATAGATATACAATACATGCTACGCATGTTTAATGAAGAATATAATACGAGGAAGCTGACATTTAATACGGCTAAAACAGAAAATCTGCCAGTTGGAGAAACGGGACAAAATATACAGCTGATGGACCCAGACATTAAAAACACAACTTAGGTGTGTTGCTTTAATAGGAATCATTGAAGCCAAAAGATTAAAATGGCACGGAGATGTCCAGAGAATAGACAAAACACGATTAACAAATACTTAACAGTTTCAATGGCATAAAGAAATAATTCTTGTTGCTGTCTCGGGTTGGCTGGGTAGATTTCTTAACAATCCGCCTTCATGTATTGTTACAATTTATCACTAACGCGCAGTATTTTTAGTTTAACTGTAAGTTTATCGTAATTAAGCCCTCCTAACATTTTAGTGTTATGATTTTGTAGACAAAAGAAATTCTCGAGAGATCCTGGCACAGTTAAATTAAGTCCTTATCTCCTAATTTTTCTTCCACAATGCTCGTTATATCTATAGAACTAAATATGTGAGAAATGTACAGTTTAAATCGCTAGTAGCTATGTATCCTTTCTTTATTTTCCAAGATAAAATCGTACGCAAAAGTTTGAAATTGCTCGTTAATTTCTAACAGCATGAATGCCGTTAATAAAGTGTGGCTATTTAAGAATTTATCACATCATCATCATCAGGAAGCTTGGTATCACCATCCGCTAATTATATATTAATTGATTTTTAATCTTTTTTAGTGTTCTGTAATGGAATTCACGACGTAAAATGGGTAAGTAGTCTCATTTTATGGCATTTAAAACAGTCGTCTTTGGGTTTTGTTCTTTTTTAATTATAACTCTGTGGTAATTTGTTTCATTTTAATGAGTTTAAAAGCGAAAAATAAGACATCGAAAACGCACGAATGACATATACCTATGCGTTTAATTACATAAAAATTTTATAAATAATAAAAATAACTTTAATTAAAATCACTTTTTATACAACAAATAAAGAAATTTAATTTTTTATTACAACGCCACAAAGAAAACAGTAGACATTTGATTTAACTTGATTTGATCTACATACACAAGTACTTCCAAACGAAAAACTAACTAGGCAATGATAGCCTTTTACAATAAACTTGACACTAGTGCTTCAATGCTTTTGTGCTATGGACAGAAATAAAGCGGGCCTGAAAAAATTATGTTTTACATAGAAGATTGTACCTAGAAGTCCGGGTAAGCTGTACTAGTAATTCCAGATATCGAAACTACAGCACTTACGTAATCCTATGTGTACCTATATTTGCCAAAAACCCTTTAAAATCGTAGGTATTATGTGTTCGTAGAAAAAGTAAGCTACATAACACGAGTTGTAAAGCAATTACGCACTCGTGGAAATACGCACTCGCCGCTAAGCGGTTCCGTGCGCAATTTTTTCACTCGTGCGTAATATGCTTCTTACAACTCTTGTTATGTAATATAATATTATTAAAACTGGATGAAAAATTAAAGCGGTTCAACGGATATCAAATTAGGTTTGTATGCATTAAATATATTTTACATATTTAATTGAGCCTAATATTATGTTGATATAATTAATATAACATCTAATTGACTGGTCTTTCAGTTGACGTATTATTTTGAGACCTATTTACAAAGCATTTTATGACCCACAATTAATTTTCTCGTAACTTTTCCAATAAAATTCCCAGCCATGTATCGACAGCCAAATTATAGTCTCATTATGCTACACCTTGTAGTTACTAAATTAATGTTATAATAAAATCGGTTGCATATTTTAATAGCAACCTGCCTTGTGCATGCTATTAATAAACGTGCGATAATAATTTTATAAAACTTGTACCGTTACAACTAAAAAATTTAAATAATCTCTAACTAGACGTATTTAACATATTTGGCACAGAAACCGTGTAAGATAACTTTGCATGTATTAAGTTTTAAAAAACAAGTTTACCTCTGCATTTCTCGGCGTTTTAATATTGTTATGTAACTAGAAACATTAACAAATAATTTTTATTTAATTGCGATTAGAACTTTCGGGCTTTTATCGCGAGCGATCTTTCTTACTCAACTGTAATTTTTTTAAACGAATTCTCGGTGCGGAATATTATAAATATTTTTAAATGTATTACGCTCTTGCTTGTTTATTTTGTTGCTTAATGTGTGTTATATAATGCATGTGTGTGTGTGTACGTGTTATCTAGTGTTTCATGGCAGCGGTTTAATAATTTTATCGCACAGATGCCTTGCTTCTTATTTTAGTACCTAATTATGTTGAAATAGCGTGTATAATTATTAAGGGACACGCTCGCAATTTTTAAATTTGCAACTACTGCGTGTTTATTAAGTGTGGCAACATTAATGGATGGGATATACTGTATGTATAACTTAATAGCACGCGTATTTACAAGGTAAATTGAGGGGCATCACACTGGAAGGACAACAAGTGGAAAAAGTCGACTAGGAGTAATCTTGAAACGAAATGGAGGGAAAGGCAATAAATGAAAGAACAAAAAACGCTGGGAAAATACTTAAACCCTAAATAATTTTTCTCCTTCTTCTTAATCGGTTCCTCTTGTACCTATCGGTGTCGAAGTATGCTTATCTATTTCTGTATTAAGTTTCTCCACTCCTGCCTATCGTTGGCTAATTGTGGAACATCTCTCCAGCTGACTCCTTTTTCTTCCAGTCTCTGCCTCACTTCTTTTTCCAATTTTATTCGTGGTCTTCCTCTATTTCTTTTTCCCTCCCTCTTCATTTACCATCCTATTTTCGCATATCTACTTTCTGGCATGCGTAGTAGATGTCCAAGCCATCTTAATTGATTCGTCTCCATCTTTATCTTAATATCTTTTACTCCTAGGTTATTTCGAATTTTTTCGTTACTGATTTTATCGATCGGTCTACACCCATCTTTTCTTCTCCGAAATCTTATTTCCTGTGCCTGTATTTTTTGTTTTTGTGTTATTGTCCAAGTTTCTGAACTGTACGTTAGAATGGGTACTCCTTGTCTTGCTCCCACTGTTGTTATAAATTCCTGGGAACTGCTGTTATGGGTTCGCACATAATTTCTACTACTCTTATATAAAATTAACTCTTGATGGCGTTTAATAATCCTCCTCCCACTCTAGTTTGTTTCAATATCTTCCAGATCTTTTTCCCCTGGCACTCTATCGAAGGCTTTAGTCAGATCGATAAAGCACAAGTACAGCAAGTTTGAATGTTCCATTGTTTTTTCACTTAACTGCAGAATTTAATTGTGCATTAGAAATTGAAAAAAAAATTGGGCTTAGTATTTGAAAAAAAAAAGAGTTTTGGACGTCTGAAGTTGTACTAAAAAAAAATTAAAGTTTGGACACCCTGTAAGTAATGCATCGATTGCAAAAATTTCATGATGAACTCCAAGGTTTCTTCTATCACAGTTTTAATTTGAGCGTTTTCTCTTCAAAAATGGCGGCGTTAGATAATATTAAGCATCACGATGAAAATAAAAAAATTTTCAAAAAAGTCCAAAAATCTAAAAAATTACTGCACTTAGGTATAGGGAATGTTATAAAAAGTCCCTCTGAAATAACGTCTTAAATCCAAAAATGCAATAAAACATGGACCATTGTATTTGAATTAAGAAAGTAGACGTCAACTTCCGGTATTTCCGGAAGTGTCGCCATCTTGAAAATATTTTCATTAAACAGATCATATGCTATTATGGTGATAACCAAAATTACAGATCAATACGCTTTTTCATTCTTCATATATTTTTAATGCCCGATTCCTATCAATTACCCTGTTACGACCATATTTGACATCTTAAGCAAATTTTAAGTTAAAAAAGTTTCCTAACATTATGAACGATTAACATAAAGATAGATGCGAACAAAATTATGATTAGGACAAATTAAATGACTCTCTAAATATTTTATAATTAACACCAAAGCTCTATCTATTGAAATATAGAAGTGACTAAGGCAGTGGTTTCCAACCTTTTTGGACCTCCGCCCCCCTTTTTATAAAAAAACATTTCGCACCCCCCTCACTTTTCGTAACAATCCAATTTCATAAACACTGTCCTGATATAATAATTATTTAGGTAATGGGCTACAAAACAATATACCATATTCTGTATAAAAAAGTTCGTTTGGTTTGTTTATATTAAAAAATGATATTTTGGTAACAGCTGCGCTCCCCCCTTGCAATAGTCTCGCGCCCCCCTAGGGGGGCGCGCCCCACAGGTTGGAAACCACTGGACTAAGGCATGATTTAATAGAAGGTGACTTTTGGTGATGGCTTGTGCATATTGTGCTATTTTTTTAAGTACAGTCGTTTACGCTAGGTTGTTTTAATTAATAATGATTGGGCTATCAACATTAATGTAGTCATAATTAAATAATGCAATTTTATTAAAAACCCCAGTGAAAAAACAGAGAAAGTTTTTCAAGATTTGTGGGGGAGAAGAATTGTTTTTTAATTGTCACCAACAATAACAAACATTGAAATTATGCACCACAAATAAGGAAACTAAATTTAAATGCAAGCATTATTACTAAGCAATCTAATTAAAACAGCACATAATCGTACTTTTTGCTTCAACTGTTTTTTTTTCCTTCGCCAAGAATTAATCCGTATTGCAAAATTCAACCTAAAACGTTGCATAACCCAACAAATTAAAATCAAAACGAACATTAAATGCGTTTCGTAATCAAATAAATAATAATAAAATCTGCTTTTGAATTTACATTAAAAAAAGGAAGCCTTATACATGCAATTAGAAACAGCATTTGCAAAAAATTGATGTCAGCAATAAGCGAAAAAAGCGGCACATTAAACCAAACGTCTAATTAAAATTCTGTACATTCGGCTGCGAATGTATTTACCTAATTTATAATTATATTCAAACCGACTTTTTATTAGAAATACTTAACACCCAACTCTTAAAAATAACAGTATAAAATAAAATGGTGTTTTTATACTTATTGCTATTTTTAATTCACTAACTTATGATTTATGGGACACTGCAACCATGTAAGTCACAAGTAATATATGCAAATTACTTTAATTTAATTTTAAAAAAAAGTAGATAATTTATAACTAACTACATTTGAACTAAAGATGCACCAAGAAATACCACTTTAATTTAGCTGGAAATTTTGCCGCCGGCCATGAGATCTTGATTCTTTATTGCAATAATTTTAACTGCACAACCGTTCAAAATTATTAGTTTCTTCTATACATCATCGCGAATTTATTAAGGTAAAGTGCATTTCTATGCGATTTAGAAAATAAAAATTTGGGTCAGAGACATAATTAATTTTTTGCAACTGCATTAACAAGCATAAATATTGTTTTCACGTTTGGAATACTTTGCCATCCGAGGTGATTAAAATACTAAGTAAATTTATTTTGTGAAACACGTCTTTTCGATGTTTTAATCTTGCAACGAACAAATGTGAATGTAGAAAATATGTTATTAATTTTTAATGTTTTAAACCTTTCTTTCTAGTTGGGCACTTCTTGCCCTTATTATTTTATAACTTTTACCACATACCACAATTAAAGACTTTCATTCTACTGGAAGATTCTTCAGTGTCCGTTTATTGTTAACTATAATAACTTCACGATCAAATTCAACTTAACAATCGCGTTTATACGTGCCATTGGCCATTTCCTTCGGAAAAATAGGGGAAAAACTGAAAATTTGAATAATGAAGGTAATTTTTGCAATCGCGTTGGCTATGAAACGGTCAGAGATAAAAGCGAAATTCTTCTATTTACCAATTCGCGCATCCTTTGCAAGTTAAATGGTGCAAAGTTTTTGAAAAAATCTTAAACGGTTCCGGAGAAAAACGCGAAAAACGAGGCCCTTGTAAAAACGGTTTTCCCTATGTTAAATTTTATGTAAATTTTATACATTGCGAAAACATATTTTGCGAGTAACTTTAAACTCAAGAAATGTGCAAGAATTGCTTGCGAAATTTGTAAGATTTCGCGTGATAACTCTCTAAGTACTCATAATAGTAATATTTTCTCGATCGTAAAGTACATGTAATGCTTTGGCACGTAGTTATTTTAACAAACGCCTTACGATACACGCGGAATGATTTATGGCGGATCGTGATGCTCCAGGATATTAAAGAGTCTCTTTTAGTAGGGCTAAGGGGCCTTGTGCAATGAATATGTGATATGGCTACCCATTGCGTAGGCGTTGCCAGCAAGTACGACCTCATTTAAATGGGAATTAAATGGACAAGTTCCGTTATGTTACAGTTTCACGTTATGCAATTCTTGGAGACGTCCGCAACTTGCATTGGGACGGCCGGCTTAAGCATCGAGAGAATTTGGTTTTGAATTCTGGAGAAATCGATCCCGCGTTTACACAGCTGACATAAAACTTACTTTCGCCATGCGTAAATATAGAATCTATTGCAACAAATTTCAAATTCGGTATTGCTACGGATTTGCACGTTTTGATATCCCCTAAAAACAAAACAAAAACCAAACTTGAAGTAGGATTCGCACAATTCCAATCACTGAAACTCATGGAAAATGCTTTTGCGAAGGATGTTAGGTATCGTGGCAAAGAGAGAAAAGGGAGTACAAAAAAACTTAAATATCAGGAAGGAAATTCTAAGGAAATATAGTATGCAAAGGATTACAAAAAAGACCAATAACATAAAGACAGTTTAAAACAAAAAGTAAAGAAAAAAATAATGCAGAAGAGAACATCGATCAAGTCACACATTTTAAATACCTAGCAACAACAAGAAAAAATAATAAAAAACAAGATGAAAGAATTAAAAAAACAGCTAAAACATATCACACGATAAGGCAAAAATTTGTTAAGAAAAATGAGACATTAAAGAAGACGAAAATGACAATATCCAACGCAATAAAGCAAGATTTAGTTATACATTTCAAAAATCAATGGACCAAAACTTAAATAGGAACATTTATTGCAGTTTTTCTAGAAGTAAGAGGTCCATAACATATTTTTTTAAACTCTGTCCCAATTTGGTAACCTTATTTAACTGATTCAAGGCAAGACGAATTATTTGATAGCTGTGTTTTAGAAGTACGACTTTAAAAAAAAAATTTGAATGAAAGTTGTTTGCGGTAATTTATTACTTAACCTAAAATTATTTTCAATTATATCTAGAAAGTGTTTTTTTTTTACGCGCTTTTTTAAATAAAACACTTTGCATATTTAGTAATTTTAAGAATGCAAAATTTAATTTTCTTCCAAAAATATATGCAGGGTGTTTCACATGGACGGGCCACTATTGGGATCTCGTAAACGGTAAGAGCTAGAAAAGAAGTTTAATGCCCGGTTTCTCCGACACATCTTAAGATCTAGCTGAATCTTAAGTTCGCCTTTACGTTATAATGTGTTGCACCAAGCAATTTTAAGAACATATTCAACTTGAGCTGCGCGCACATCTTAAGTCGCTGTTTACTAGAACTTGAGTTGGAGTACATAACTTTAACTTTATGCGTGACTAACAGCTGATCGCAACAACAGGATGTCACTTACAGGGAGCCGGTTTAACAGCTGTGATGTGAATGGCCAATGAAAATTTGCCATTCAAATCTGCCCCTAAAATGTGCCGACTTCTTGCAACGTTGCCAAACCGAGTTCTAACTTAGCTGAGATGTCTAACAAATTCCGGAATATGTTTTCTGTGCAACGCATCGGTATCTTGAGTCGGTCTTAAATATAAGGCGGTCTTAGATAAGTTCGATCTTAAGATGTGTCGGAGAAACCGGGCATAAATAACACAAACTGTTCCCCTTTCTGAGACCTATTTCAGTGATGCTTTAATGTTAAAAAAAAGTTTCCATGGCAGGTTAGATAATAAACCAAAATTAAAATGGGATTTTTTTTTTTAAATCGTGAATAAGTTGGTTATTCTTGATGGTACAAAAATGTTTTTGGGGAAAAAATTGTAGATTTTGTTACGTAGGGGAGACCGGGGATAAAAGTAACACGGGTAGGTTGTAACAGTGCCTATAGTTTCTTTAATTTTTGTTTTATATCGCCCTAAACGCTTTTGCAATGTTAAGTTACATCCAGCTCCCTACCTACATTGCTAGTTTTCATCTGTCATAGAGGTTAACTTTTTGCCAGCCAGTCACTATTTTCCGCCTAAAAGTTACTGCGTTGTCTCATCCGTCGAGTAACTTTTAGGCGATCTCTAAAATAGGAACAAAAAAGTACCTATATTATTTTGTTCTAAATTTAGTTGGCTATTTATTGGTGGATGCAATACAATTTGACGTTAGAATCGTGGTTAATTGTGGATTCCCTGAATTTTTTTTTGTGTACACTTGGGGTCAAAAGTAACAAAGTGTTACAACCAGGGATGGAAAACGTAACGTAACGATACCCGATAACGTTATAATAACGATTCAATTATAAGTTTTAATACAATAACGTAACGATATTTTAATAACGTTATATAACGTTATAATAACCGATAACGTTTCATTAAAAGTTATTTTGTATCGTTATTCTCTATAAATTACATTTTTATATGGCGATCTTTTTATTTTTAGAATACAATATTTTGTTTGTATTTTAGAAATTAAAATGAAAATAAAATATCTCAACGTAATTTTGTACTATTTTCAAAATTTACATTGACAGATCCCAAAAAAAATTTCAGAGGATAATGGTCAAGGGGTCTCTAAAGAATGCTCTTTAAATTAGCTAAATATTTCGAGTGGTTTATTTACTCTTCATCAGTAGCCTGAAATTTACATCGGTATTCGCTTAGAATTAGATTGAAGCAAAGAAAAAAACAATTGGTGTTAAATGTTCATAATAGTACTCACCAAAAAGCGAGGTTGATAGAAAGCAATCGCCGATTAACATCATTATAAAATTTAATTTAAATAGATAATAGGTCACATTTGTAAAATTCGTATAAATTGAAAATTTGAAAATTTAGTTGTTGATAAACCAAGTTGAAGTAAAGTTGATAATTAAAGTTGAAAAAATAGAACATAATAATATATATGATGGTATCATCAATCTAAAGGTGGATGTCACTTTTGTTATACAGGATGTTTCTTAAATAATGCGAAAAAATTCGGGATGTCATTCCTTATAGAAAATTAAAGGGGGTCTTTCATATAAATGTTTTTCCTTAGACGTCTCCTTTCGGAGTTACACCCCCCTAATTGGATCGGGAAAATAAGGTTTTTATTTTATTTCTCAAATTTGGATAAATGTAGGAGAATGATATTCAGTAGATGTTTTGTATTTATTAAAAGGTTTCCCATAGTAATATTTTCAATCATCTCTCACCTTCACAGGAAGCTAAAGTGCGACCCCTGTTTTTTTTTAAATTAGAACTCTTTGGTGGGTTAAAATTTTGCAATTTAATGTTTTTTTTTAACACTTGATTTATTAAGATTTTTTTTTTATTGTTTAATTTTTCTCGTAAAACCTACAGTTTTTGAGTAAAAAATTATATGAGTGAACATGAACCATCAAATATTCCAATATAAAACGATTTATTTTGGTGGTTATTGTGGTTTGTTTATGTTCATATTGGGTAGAATTGACGGATGTAATTCATTTTGACGTTTACGCGGCGATATCGCTAAAACGCTCATTTCATTTTTCACTCAAAAACTGTAGATATTACGAGAAAAAAAAAATTTAAAAAAAAATCTAAATAAATCAAACTTAAAAAAAAAAATTAAATTGCAAAATTTCAACCCACCAAAGAGTTCTGATTAAAAAACCAACAAAGGTCGCACTTTTCAGCCCCCTGTGAAGGTGGGAGATGATTAAAAATATTACTATGGAAAACCTTAAAAATAAGTACAAAACATACCAAATATCATTTTCCTACATTTATCCAAATTTGAGAAATAAAATAAAAACCTAATTTTACCGATCCAATAAGGGGGTGTAAGGAAAAAATTTTATATAAAAGACCCCCCTTAATTTTCGATAAAAAATCAACCCCCGAATTTTTTCGCATTAATTAAGAAACACGCTGTACATATATCATAATTTATGTAACGTTATATAACGTTATATAACATAACGATTCATTTTTTTAATGTTATTTATAACGTTATGTAACGAAAACAAATAATAAATAACGTTATACAATAACGTAACGATTTAAAACGTTATTCCATCCCTGGTTACAACCAACCCCAATTAATGTTTTCACTTGCAAATGTTCACTCTTAGCACATAATTGGTGGCTTTCTTTGTAGATGAGAATATACAAGAGTTGTCGGAATAATTTTCCAGTTTGTTGTATCTTTTTGATTCACATTTTTAAATATGTAGGTACTTATAATCTTGGCAAACCTGGTAACTGCAGTCCCAAATTATTAAATTATAAAACTCAGTATATAATATCGGTTTAATGATGGAAATGTATGTAAAGCTAAATCATTTCTTAAAAAGCATTTTAAATTATAAAACCTATGTAAATTGGTAAGATCTGGTACTTTTGGTTTTCCTACCAGCCGCCATTGTTTTTATTCTATTACCTTAATATTTATAACTTAATATAAACAAAGCTTTAACCAACCCAACTTAACCTGACCCTCTTTTACTGATTTAATGAATGACGGTCAGTTTAAGGGCGGTTAGATTTTTTAAAAAATAAAACAAACAGTTATTATGATCCAGTATAAATTTAATATTTTGGGACCGCCCTTACCTGGTATGCCATACTGTTCACTTATCATTTTGTATTGTACCAAAGATATATTTTTTTATTTTTTCATTTTGCTAATGTGTATTTTTGAATAAAATATTAATTTTGTTGATGAATACTAATATATTTACTTACTACTTATGAGCTGTGTAAATTATTTTGCCGTTACAACTTACCCCAATCATTGTTACTTTTAGCCCCAACGTTGAGGTTGAAAGTAACAGTTGTCTTACTAAAGAAATTTTTTTTTCTAACAGTTGCTTTACGAAACACACGAAATAAACATCTTGGAAGCAAGACAAATATCCAATCTATCATTAAACCAATTTGGATGTAAAAAATTTGTAGTAATCTATGAGAAATTAAATAAAAACAAAAAAATGTTACTTTTATCCCCGGTCTCCCCTATATCTACAAGAAATATTTTATAAAAACAGATAACCGGTTTTTAATTAAACTTATTTACAGCATTACTAAATTAATTCAAGGATATATCAAATATAAATCTTTTATTTAAACTGATGCATCTTATTTGTAAAAAGAATCCCTTCATAAATAAAATAAAAGCCAGCTTCCAGTTTATTAAAGAATAGACTAAAATCTCGAAACTCATGGATTTTCTTTTTTAAGAATTTTTTGACATATCATAATTGAACCTTTGAAATAACATATTTAATTATTCGTGAGTAAAAATGAATCACTTAAAATTTAAACATTAATTTAAGGAATTTAGTAGTTCTTAAGATAAGAGACAACATTGAATTGAATCTTAAGAATTGGATCACTCCGCACAACGGGTGTTTATAATACTTTTTTTGATCATGTGCCATAGTACCAGGAATTTAAATTTTAAATAGGACTATTTATATCTTGCCAATTGTAAGCTGGCGAATAAACAAGGATTTGTTTGACAAAGTAATTCGGACTTGAAACTATATTTTTGTGTAAAATATTCCCAACGTCACATAACCTGAAACAGTAAGTAATTTTTAAAGTGCTAGGAATTATGTATCGTATCATACAACCATAAAACAATTAAATTCTTTACGAACGTATAGAAACAATCTGATACGTAATTTTTAGTGTTAACCAACATAATTTATAGGTTGGTAAAATTTTAATGTCTTCATCTCGCCTTCAGCTAATAGTCTTTTTCAAGATATAAACCGCTACAATATACATTGTATTAAATTGTATGTTTGCCGTACACAAAATATAGGTAGCATGACTGTTATTTTTTTTTCTTCATGCGTTAACCTCTTGGTTATCGAATTTCGTGAGTGCGGTTTTAAGAAACTTCTTTTTTCATGCCAAAAATCAGTTTATTTTTCGGAACACAATGAGCAATTATCGAACGAGGCATGGGTATCGTGTTCCATATACCATGCACCGGACGTATTACTGTATAATTTGGCATTTTCTCTTCATTAAATTTGCACTTATCTTCACCGGTATATCTATTTCTTGTCGTGCATGTGCACCGCCGTCTAGAGAAGTATCAAAAAGTAATATGACCGCGTGATTTATACAGATATTCCCTTTCTTCGCCGACTTTATTATTTATGTTGCTAATGTTGATTCCAGTTATTAATTTCTCCGGAGCTGCGTTTATTACGTAAAGTAATTACCTGTAATTTATGTGTGTAAATCTATCTATATGTGCGCGGATTTCAATATAAAATTTACGCTAACGCTGGCTTTAACCGTAAAGGCTTTTCAAGCCATAACTCTAATTTTGATGTTTACATTATTTATAAGTGAATTTTCAAATTATGCAACGAGAACTGAAGACGTGATGTGTTGTTCAGCTAATATTTACCGTGTAATTAACTTGTTTAAGGTAACTAATGTTGCTACTAGATTAAAAATTTTATGCCCTCGAGATATTAAATTTATTGTAAATTATAACGTGTGCTGGCTAACGCTTTCTTTAACATTCAAAGAACCCATCACTGGAGAGATAAGAATTTCATTGTCACGACTGTTGCTTTTATCTCAAAGTCTGAGTTATAATATTATTATTTATCCTTTAAATATTGTAATTAATTTGAAATACACCTAAAACATATTTAATTTTAAGCAAGTATTGATGTATGCGAGTCCAGGTACACTCAAGTGCTAAATTACTGAATTATATTTCTTTCTATAGGGGTTTACTATTAAACCAGAAATATAAGAAATAATTTTTTAAAATATTGTGGCTTTATAACTATGAACACAAAAATCAAAAGAAAAACGTATGAAGGGGCGGGCCTAAGAAGGAAGGAAATAGAAATAGAAACAATCGACATAATAAAAGCGATATACGAAAAAACTGTAAATATTGTAAGAACCCAAAAAGAAGAATCGGAAGAGTTTGAAACAAACGAGGGCTTAAAACGAGGATGCGTGCTCAGCCCTTTATTATTCTCAACAGTTATAGGTGGGGTAATTAAAGAAGTAAAACAAAAAATGACACCGTTTCGCCTAGACAACTGGAAAATGGAAAATAAACATAACTGGTCTTAATCGCGGAAACAGAAAAGAATTTCCAACATAATCTAGAACAGTGGTGGCCAACCCGGGCCCGCCTTGAACATTTTTCCGGCCCGCGAGATTCATCACACCTTTAGGAAACATATTTATTTTATAATGGCCAAAGTAGTGAAAACGAATGTATTAAAAAAATACATTATTAGCGTTTTGGTTCAACTTACACCTGCGAATCGTTTTTTTCGAAAATAAAATTGACCAAAATAAAACACGTTCAAACATAACGGACGCTAACCTGCAACACCAATAATTACAATGTGCAAATACCCAAATTAACATCGATTTACAAAAGCTAAGTGAAAGAGTGGAGATACAAATATCGCACTAGTAAAATAAATATTTTTTAATGATTTAATTTTTTTTAATTTCATTTATATTTATATATTTTTTATATTTAATTTTTAGTGTTATATATTTCTTTACAATTTACGTTTAGTATCATTATTGTTATATTATCTATGTTTACATGTAAGAATAATAGTAAACGCAATAATAATAACTCATTATGTTTCAATTTTTCACTCCAAAAAAATGTCTATAGTGTATCTAAATCTAATATGGGGATATATAATTTTATATGTGGCCCGCGGAGTTATGATGAATTTCCAAAGTGGCCCGCAAGATCATTTGGGTTGGCGTTGGCCACCCCTGATCTAGAAAAATGGGACGAATGTTTAACGGTTTAAGAACAACATTTTTTGGAAATAGATTAGTACTAAAACGATCAAAAGTGGAAGTGGTCAAAAAGGTAGTAACTCCGGCACTTTTATACGGAAGTGAAATGTGGACACAAATAAAAATAGTAGCCGAGTGAATGCAGCAGAAATGAGATTTCTAAGAAAAATCCAAGGAAAAACCAAAAAAGAATCAAAAACGAAACATATGGAGAACAATTAAAGATAAAATCAGTTGAAACAAAAATACAAGAAAGATAGCTGGGATGTTTGGGTCAAATTTATAGGATGAAATAAGAAAGGTTAACCAGAAGAGCCTACGAAGCAAGATCACAGGGAAAAAACAAAAGAGGTAGGACGAGAAAACCCTGGCAAGACGAACTTAAAAAAGCAACAACGGATAGAAACGTCAAATGGGTAAAGACATAAAAAATCTAGCACAAGATAGAATTTGTTGAGTACGCTCAATGATTTTTTTTTGCAAAAAGACTAAAAAACATTAACTAAAAACTAAAAGTAAGTAATTGTTAGTGTACAAATTTGATCGTTCATGGGTACGTAGTTGGCTTGGTGTTTGCTGTCATGAAAAACCCGAAATTTCATCTAATTGTGCACAACAGGAATTAAAAATCAATTTGTTATAAATAATATACACCTGCTCTTTTACCAACATCACAAATATAAATAATCGCTTTTTAATTCCGCCAACTGACATAAATTTTTTTCTATAAATTAATTAACAACAAAATACAAGTTGTTTGCGTTTTTATTCTTGTTTTTTATGTTAGATAATCTCTTGAGTTAGCGTAACATGGCAATACACTTTTGGTAATAGACTGCACTTCCGGTCCAACGTGTCTCATTTACATATCAAGATTTACGGTTCGATAATTCGTAACGAGAATATAATAGCATCTGAAATCAGCTCTTAAAGGTAAGTAGCGTATATACGGTAGTCAATTTTTTGAGTAATAGCCATAAATTTGGGAATTCAGAGCACGACTTATGCGCGTTCGATATATCATTAAAGTACAGCTACTAAAGTTTGTTATTTCAAATCGAAACTGATTTTAAAGCGTAAATTTGGAACTAAATCGTAAAATGCAGTTAAATTTGATATAATTTCTACAACATTCGACTTGCCATATAAACTTGTCACATAAATAATAATCGCTTTATATTAATTTTAATAATTAGACCTATAGAAATATGTTAAATTTTTTGACAAACAAAATTTCATTGGTAGCTTTACACCTGGCAAAGTTTTAAGCATTTTGAAGTACCTACTCTGCAAAATATTTTGAATCGGTTTTCATTAAAATGTAAAAAATACGAAGGTAAATAAAGCACACTAAAAAACATCTTTTTAATATGTATGCCGTGTGTAAATTGCTAATTTCTAATTTTTATTCAGTGTAAAAATGTTTCAAATAGCTGTTAATTAAAAAAGTACAAGAACTGCCTTAAGAATTCATTTAATGGTAACTGAAAAACAAACAATGGCTAAAAGATATAGCATCTCTTCTGATGTTAACAATTAAACACCACAATTAACAATTTAATTATTGTTTAAATACGCCACGGCAATATTTATAACATTTATAAAACTAGATTAATAATTGCTAAATTACAACATGATAATTATATGACATAAATAATTTACAACTCACTAAATTTATCGCTACATATATACATAGACAAAATACGCCGTGGCGAAAAAAAACTGTTCTTAAGTACCCATAAACTTTTAATGATGGCCTATGTCAGATAATTTTAAATATTTTTAGTATTTTTTATGATGAAACGGTCTCTAAATTGTGTAGCAATAAATTATAAAAACGAGCTCCTTGATAATTGCTGTAAGTTTGGTGTATCATTTGCTATCATTTATTTATTCGGTTGCCCGAGCGCACTTGTAATTTATAAAACTGTCCGTAGCTTAGATTTTCGTAATAAATTAAAAATTTTAATAAATACCTGAGTTTAGTACCTGTAGTAGGAGCAATGGAAAGTGACTTTCTTGAATTTTGAGGTGAAAACTCTTTATGTAAGCCAGCAGTAGCCAAAAACCTGGAAGTAAAGAAAATGGGATAAAAGTAAAACTACTATTAGTTTGTGTTTGAATGGAAAAGTTGGGAAGAAGGACATAAGGGTGATTTGATCTTCGTTATGGGTATATCACTTGAATTAAGAGTAATACAGGGTGAGTCACGACGGACGCGTCGGAGTTTTATGGCGAAACGGTTTATATTTTTCAATTTCTGTCGCTGATAGATCATGTAGGTCAATAAGGGCTACATTTTAAATATATTTTCAATTATACAGGGTACTCCAAAAAAGAGTGCCATATCAAAGTTATACTTTTTCTTATGGAACACCCTGTATATTTTTACATTTTTGGATTCCTCTTTAAATTTACTTCAAAAAATGTAAGAGGTTATATGGGTCTAAAGTCAACCGTTCTCGTGAAAATTGCATTTTCATGAAAATACAGTATTTTCAAAAATTTTCAACATTTGAAAACTTTGACAAGTCTGAACAAATTCGCTTGGAGATAAGATTGACAATAGATTATGTAACACTTTGCACCACCTACATTTTTAAAATATTATACAGGGCGTTTTTTACGTTTGGTCAAACTTGTGAAACTTTAAACATCGATAACTCATTTTTTTTAAATACAACACCCTATATTTTTTTACACCGTCTTATAGAAAATTTAATTCTCTTTCGAAAACATTCAAGCTGTTTTTCACCTAAAATTGATATTTTCCGAGATATCGCGATTTTATTGTTAATTATTAGGCAAAGTAATATTTTCAAGTAGGCTATGAAGGTAAACAGCGGTAATTTGAAACAATTAAAAGAAAAAACAAGAAACTTAAAATTTTGTCGTTTGCCTACAAACTTTTGACATTTTTTTATAAGAAAGTTGTAGATTTACCATTTTTACGTTTAAATATAGGTTTCTCATCGGGGCCACAATATTTTTCATATAATTGAGTTTGATGGTTTCCAAGTCTTAAAAACCGATTGATAATATATTAGGTACGAGAAAGGAACGCTGATTTAAAAAAAAAAGTAATACTGACTTGTCTAATTTTACATTAAAAAAAACATGGTTGGTACTGTTTTCGGTAGAGTGTCGGAGTATCGTATCGTAAACAGACAAAAAATGGTTTATAGGATTTAGTATGATAATTATCTTATAACACTGGTCCAATAAAAATATAGGGTGTTGTATTAAAAAAAAATGAGTTATCGATGTTTAAAGTTTCACAAGTTTGACCAAACGTAAAAAACGCCGTGTATAATATTTTAAAAATGTAGGTGGTGCAAAGTGTTACATAATCTGTTGTCAATCTTATCTCCAAGCGAATTTGTTCAGACTTGTCAAAGTTTTCAAATGTTGAAAATTTTTGAAAATACTTTATTTTCATGAAAATGCAATTTTCACGAGAACGGTTGACTTTAGACCCATATAACCTCTTACATTTTTTGAAGTAAATTTAAAGAGGAATCCAAAAATGTAAAAATATACAGGGTGTTCCATAAGAAAAAGTATAACTTTGATATGGCACTCTTTTTTGGAGTACCCTGTATAATTGAAAATATTTTTAAAATGTAGCCCTTATTAACTTACATAATCTATCAGCGACAGAAATTGGAAAATATAAACCGTTTCGCCATAAAACTCCGACGCGTCCGTCGTGACTCACCCTGTATAATGGTCTATCGTTTATTTTCAGCTTCCATGTATTTGTACTCCTGTTCTATTATGTTTCTTTTTAATGAATTTTCTGTACAGTCTACCTCCACTCGCTACTATTCTGCAATTTATTATTTGTATGTTATCAGTTTTTCAGTTAAAGTTACAGTTAAAAAATTATCAACTGTTTTCAACGTTGGTAAAACTTTAAAAGCCTGTGGTATAATTAGAGCAACTGGTTGTTCTGTTCCTATTAAGCCAAATATTACTTTCAAAGTACCTAATAGTTACAAAATAAAATAAGAAATACTTTAATAACGCCGCATAAATTAAAAAAAAAATTTATAACCCCCAAAAAAGTTGGAATATTTTTTAAGAAAAAGCTAAATTCTGGATAACCGAAACCTTTTAAAAATGGTTGGATTATGATTTATAATTATTGAGATTATTAATGTTAACCTCGTATTTTGTTATGTTTGCAGTTAAATTCAAGCTGTAATCAACAGAAATTAATCACTTCCAATTTCTAAATAAA
Organism: Elmis aenea; assembly: GCA_947652605.1. Lineage (NCBI taxonomy): Eukaryota > Metazoa > Arthropoda > Insecta > Coleoptera > Elmidae > Elmis > Elmis aenea. Next base: position 52,452,075 of record OX393580.1, on the reverse strand, counting down.
CTTCTTAGGTCAGTCAGTTCGGCATACACAAAAAATAAGTTTCACTAAAACTCGATAAGGAAGACTCAGCGATACAGGTATTTGTTCAGCCAATTATTCCGCGTTTAATTAAGCGTCCCGATGGCAATTAAAACAAAGCTGATAACAAAAAAAACCGAGTGAAACGCATAGAATTGGGCGTTTTCGATCGTCCAGTTTTAAAGCGAAACCGATTTTAACGGAAACAAAACCTGTTCACACTTCCTTGTCGCAAAACGAAATTAAAATCTGACCTAAATTAAAAGCTTCTTTACGGCCTGATATTAAGTTGCATGGAACACGTTGTAAATAATATTTTCGGTGTTAGGTTTTGTAAAAAATAATTGTGAGTCTCCGGTGGCAATAGTCTAGTATTAATATAGTTACTGTGCGACGATTTTTTTTAGTCGTATGCAAATTTTCGACAGATAACAGTATCTGGAAATGGATACCTGTCGTGACCGGCTGGGAAAATAATCTCGTACCGAGATCTGGGCGCTCAAATAGATCAGATTACGTTTCGCAAAAATAATAACACTTCACGGCCGAGCTGAAAGCGCTGTGTCAATCACACAATTGAAGTTCGCCATTATTACCGGTCCTTATCTGCGGTCTTTTGTTGCATTAATGACCTCCGCGGTGTCTCCCATTGTAAAATAATATTAAACATTAGATTGACATTACTGCGTTTGAAGAAATTAAAATTTTTTGCTCGATATTCGATCCTGCAATTCACGGTTTTGTTCTTTCCATGACTCTTACTTAAGTCACATTATACTATCGTGGATAAAATAAAATTTTGAATAATGCTGAGCTGTATGTAAGCCAATCAGGTAGATTAATTGGCTTGGTATTGTGTGGCAAAATATTCGCTTCAATAGATTTTTCGTCTTTGACGTACAGGTTTATCTAAATTCGATAGGATAAACTTAGTATCTTGCTTGTTATTAAATATAGAGATGTAATTAAATCATTAAAAACGATAAATTCAGAACTATTCACAAAAAGTATCTACCATTTTTCTTTTTTATGTAATTTTCGAAAACATATTCTTTGGAAATTTTTATAATTCATTGTAATTTCGTTATTATTTTAAATATGACAACCAGTACTGTGCGGCAGTGTTCTTAGACGTTAGTCAGGCATTTGACAAAGTGTGGCATCCTGGTCTTCTTGTGAAATTTTTTTTTTTAATATTAATTTAAATCACAGATTATATGAGTACAATATAATATTTATAATAAAACAAAATTGTATTACTATTAGTAATTAAATACACGAAATGGTGAATAAACCATATCAATTTGCTCTTGTAAAGTAATATTCATTGTGGAAATGCAATAATTCAAAAAATAAATGACAAGTTTTTGACGTTAGCAAAGTGAACAGTCAGTTTTTTCTATTTCCACGGCACTCTATTGCTTTAATAACGATTTGAAGAAAAGTGTCGAATATCTCGAAAAGTATGAGTTTTGGGTATAGCACATACCTAACAAAATATGAAGCTCCTTTAAAGACGAATTCGATGACATAAAAAAATACAGGGGTTTGCATTTGAAAAAATCGAGTTACGAGCTTTTGAAAATCATGGAAGTTGCTACCTATTTATAAACACCCCTGTATATGTGATTCAAATTTGTTCATATCGAGCGAACAGAGAATTTTTTTCTGCATGTCCATACCAAATTACAACTCTGTACTTCAAAATAACTTCAGGAGAATTTTTTAAATAAAGACTTATTAACCTTGAATAATTTAGAAAATAATTTTTTTTTACAACGCCGTATAAAAACCTGTAGTATTATATATTGATGCAAAGCTAAAATTAAGGCGGTCAAAAATATTAAATAAAAAATTGGGTGTTGTATTTGAAATATAAAAGTGGCTATTAGTTCCAGAAAGGTGACTCACCCTGTATATTTGAAAATATTTTTATTGTGTTGTTTAGAAAAAACTGTATAAAATAGCATTTGATTCAACTTCATATCTCAAGCCGTTTAGTCACAATCGACCGATCCCGCACTAATGACTCACCCTGTATATAATTAATTAAACATCACCATTTAGCACTGATTTTTTCAAAATTCTTAATCATTATATTTCATTTCATTTTGACAAAAATTCACCAATGAATTAAATATATTGGTTATTAAATTAATATATTAGCACAAAACAAAAATAGCATGTGAATATGTCACAAAATTCGATTATATGGTACATTTGATTGAAATCAAAAAATTCTGATTTAAATCAAATAAATCGATTTTTTTGATTTTTTTAAAAAAATCATGATTTTTATCCACCCTGCTTTTGCATCACCTACGAACGACACTGGCTAATGTCATGTATCAACGCGCAAACGCGCTGTTTTATAGGTTTGGTATGAACAGTTAATATAAAATAATAAGATTCATTTTAATGTTATTAAATTACTCTTTTATCAAACAAATAATTTTGAAATACTGTCAGTTAATCGTCTAATTTTGTATTAAATAATAATATAATCATAATTTATGCAAAAAAAAAGTTTTAGTGTTTCTCATGCAATTAAAGCCAAATAGTTATAAGGAACATTCTATTATTTTTGTCTTCTAATATACTAATACATCAGGGGCGACAGGATGCCTTCATAGGGGGGTTAATGAACGAAAAAAAGCTGTGGACCTTTTTTTTTAGGTCATTATTCTCATTTAGGCAGCAGGATGCTTTCATGGGAGGAGTTAATAAACGTAAGAGAGCCGAGAAGTCTCTTTTTTAATTTTTGAGCATAAAATGTACAGCTCTCCGGCCCTTAACCAAAGTATATCGACCCTATTGGGGAGTTCTGATCCCCCTCACTCCCCTGCCTTGTCACTGTGGGGCGATATTCAGTTGTTTGCCTCAGGGCGCGATCTAGTCTGTCGACTGTACAGATCCAGAAATGTTTCATACAATTTATGATGCATCGCTGGGCAGGTTCGTTTCTTACTCTATCGTCGAAATCACCGATCGTATAGACATTATTACATGCGCCGTTTTTTGCAGCATTTTTTTTTACAGAAATTTGCCACATACACTGAACGTTCAGCTCCAGGAAATACATTTTATGCAATAAGATAAATACCTGACCTACTGTTTTAATTATAACGTTGCGACACGAACGTATTTATTGCGACAAATTTGCTTATTCATATAAGTATTTGTAACAAGCTGTACCGAAAAGCAAAAAATCGTTTACTAGCTTTGCAAGATTCCCACTGAACTAATTGTTATTCCAACTATACATATTGAGCATGGAAACCAGTCGACCTTGCTTAAGGTCGCCGATAAATCATTGTACAAGTGCATAAGTAATTAATAAAGAACAATTATGGATAGAAAAATTAGTTTGAGGTATTTATTTTATGGTCAATAAAAACGAAAATGCTTGAAAGCGCTGAATGGTTCTAGGAAATGTGGTTAGCATCAGGAGTTAACAAAAATATTCCTTTAAAATTTCAATACAGTGGTTGTACTGTTTTGCAATTAAAAACAAAAGAAAAAACAACGCTTGCCCGACAAAAACAATCAAAAAGTTGACGATCGCTGCACCCACTTGTTTTTTGCGCGTTTGCACAATTTAACAATTACATTGCCGGTAGCAAGGAGTGATTAGCTCATTGTGTCTTTTTTAAATCGTACTTACAATTAATTAAATGTGCGTGCCATTGTTATAATCAATTAAGCGCCCCGGGGCGAACGGCAAAAAAAGCCACAGTAACAAACAATGACGGGAAAAAAACGGATATGAAAATGAATAATATAAAATTTCCACTTAGTTACAAGTTTTTGCTGGTCATATGGCCACCTACGTTAGCGGCCACGCCCTTAATTATTCCAGATTATCATATTATTGCACATAAAGTTTATAGTTCCCACAGTTTGCTAATGATTTGTAGTGGTGTACTTGATAACAACTTGAGAAATATTAAATAACCTAGTTGCACGGTGTCTATAAATGAACTTCAAGTTCATAAATACATACCGTTTGTATCTTATGCACCGCATGCACAATTATAATATTGGCTAAAGTCGTCTACGCTCTATTAAATTTGAATTATAAATTTTGGTATTCATAACATTATTTTCACGTTTGTATTTTTGTTAGCTAAAGGGGAACTGGTATATCTGATTCATCGAGAATATCATCAATCGAATTTGAAAGTAAAGAATACTTTTATGACTTTATGATTTATGTTGAGGTACTATATATAATTAAATGCAGTTCTTAAATCCTAAATAACAAATATCGAAAGATAGCTTGACTGATTATTTAAGTATTTCATTAATTAATTAAATTTATTAATTTATAGGCTTCACAAAAAATCACGATTCATTTTTGCGGAGTATTTCTTGTAGAAATGCAATACCAGTTCTTTTTATCGGTTGCAGTCTTATATATTTACTTTGAATAAGATTTTTAAAAAAAGAACACTTTCATTGATAAAAAAAACTGAAATTTTAAAATAGTATTGCATTTTAAGAGCAAATACAGGGTTCTCGTTTTTCGAGGGCCACTATGGGGATCTCGTAAACGGTAAGAGTTACGACTTCGGTTAAATTGGGGCAAAGTTGTATATTCAGGTGCTTAAAAACTCACATGGAAACATAATTGGGGATTTGATTCCTTGCAAAAAGTGGCCAAGAAAAAGTTCTTACAGAAATGAAATTCGACATCAAATGAAAAAGTTACGGGCAAAAGACAAAAATCTACTTTTTTACTTTATCCCCTATATCTCAAAAACTACAAAAGCTAGATAAGTTCTGTTTGCGACAAATTATTAAGCACCTGAATATACAACTTGCCCTAATTTCATCGAAGTCGTTTTCGACATCCCCATAGTGGCCCTCGAAAAACGAGAACCCTGTATATTGGACAAAAATATTGTTAATTAAGCTTATTTGTAACAACAATTATTGACATGAAAACAGTTTAAAGTTAACTGGTTATAAACAATCGTCCGACGTAATATTATCCTTGCAATCGAAGGATTTACTCAATGTTTAACCTTCTTTTGTTAGTCGAGTGTCTGGATAAAATTAATGTTTTTAAGATAACTATAAATATAAAAGTTAATGTTGTAGAATAAGGTTTAAAAAAATACGTATTTTATACCATACATTGAAAAACCATTGACTTGCAAGAAAATGTTTATAATGACTAAATTTATCTTAGATATACTCTAAAACTGATATAGATATTTGATTTTTGTTTTCACTCTCATAAATTTCAGTTGACTATGTGCTGATAACTTTTTTTTTAAACTTACTTAGCGAAATATATTTTCCTTAAATTGCGATTCTAACTGCAATTCCCTGTTTTAGGTTTTAGCATATAGGTACATTTAATTTTTTAATTTTTTTGTTGTTTATCGAAATACAAGGCGATGCCCATAAGTAATAAATAAGTTCACTATCGCATCTTAAAACCTTAGAAAACCATCCAAATTAAGTCTATGTATGTCTAAACCCTGGTCGGTAAACTTTTTGATATCAAGAGCCATATGAATTTTCCTTTTTTCTGTGGGACTGTAAGACTTAAAAAATACAGAGTAAAAAATATTTTTTTTGTATTATAGTATTAGGTACTAGTAGATTTATAATGGGCGAAAAAAAGTGTGACTATTTATTGGGGATGTCATTTTGACGATACTTATACAAAAAGTCAAAGTTTTATTAGTAAGAATCTACCTACTAACATTAGTTCGCTAAACGAGAAAACTTCATGCATAAAAAATTCTGGTTATAGTGCTATTTATCGTTTTGTTTTGAAAATGGAAGGAGCACATTATAAACACTTTGAGGTCTTGTATATCCGTAACTTAATTTAAGTACGACTTATGTTCACATATTATTTTTTACTGGAAAACTTTTATACCTTGCTGGCAATAAATTAATATTGTTTCGTAAACAAGAAAGATTTATTTTCAAAAAAGTATATGTTTATTTAAGGAAATTAAAGCATTGCATTAAAATTAATGAGAGCATTGCCCTTGGCATAGTTTCGCTAGTTCTGTGATATCAGCGACAATATTTCGCAAAATTTATGTAAATTGTCATACGCGATCATAGTTTTGATTTTACATATTTCATTTGGAAAAATGTCTGCTTAAATGTTGAAGTATACATAAATAAAATTATCATTTTCAGAAACACTTAATTAAATTAAATCGATATATTCCAAAAATAAACTTCCACCACTTTTGAACAAACCCATCTTAATTTACGAAACTTCGTAAGTTCTGTACAATTCATGACATAAGCTACAAGTTATTTTCAACCATAAGTTACAAAATCATTTTCAAATTCTAAAACCACAGTTGGCAAACTTAATGAGGCGAAAATTTATTACTCATTATAATAATTATTGTTTAATTTCCAATAGTTATATAACGGTCTGATTTGTATAGAATTAATTAGTCGTTTTATATCTCGGTAAAAGGAACTTGTATTATTTTATTATTGCATAAGTTAGTATTTAATGTCCGTTGCATGCATACAATGAAACGAGACGCAAAGTTGCTCGAATCTCTTCGAAAAACACTGACTTGACAGTTGGTTGCAACAAAAAAACAACAATTCTAGGTCAAGCGTAAGGAATTTGGCGAGATAACAAAGACACTAATTTTGTGATTGCTAAAACCGACAGGAGATTGTTTTAAATAAAGTAAGAACATTAAAATATCGACAGTGTTTTAGTTTGCAGTTAATAAAAGCAACAAAAAATAGCTGGACAAACAACCTTAACTTATTAAAATCGGTTAGTAGAATGTTTGCAAACGAGTTGTTCGTCTCAGATGACATGATTGATCCTCCGTCGATATTATAAAAATAAAACTACACAAAAATGTTTGTTAAATGTATGGAACAGACTTTGCTTATTAATATAAAATTCAATATTTTTTATTCACAGAAAATATGAGTTAGCAAAGCTTTAAATAATTGAATAAAACACCCATATACAGGGTGCGCCATTAGTGCGATAAAGTCCATTATTGCCCTTAATGTCAACTTAATAAAAAAAAGTTTTTAATGAAACTTATAGTATTTCTACACGTGCATGTTTTAAAATTAGTTTCAAGTATACAGGGGGTTTCATAAAAGTGGGGCGTCACTAAAGCTATTTTTTTTAAATTGAACACCCAGTATATTTTTGCATAATCGAATTCAGCAAGAAAATCTCCATATGACAGTATTTTGTTTTTTTCATTTTTTTGCGACGTTGCCAATTTATCTTAAAAAATCTTTGAATTTCCAGAAAAACAGGGTACAATACTTGTCAAGAGCACAACGTTATGAGTAATAATTGGCAAATGATATTTTGCACATACAAAGTCAAAAGGTGTAGTCACAGTCTAAATACATCAAAATTAATTTATATTATACAGGGTGTTTCTTATAGATGTGCCAACTTCCCAATTTTCAAACATCAATAACTTTATTTTTTTAAATGGAACACCCTGTATATTATTACGTCATTTTGTTGCATTTTTGTTTTTCTTCAAGTTTTCTTAATACTTACCTATACCTAAAATGAATATTTTCTGAGATATTTACATTTTACTTATTTTTAAAGCGTTGTGTAGGAATTTCCTAGTTTTCTCGGAGTAGGCCCCGACTTTGACGATAGAAACAATAATTTCTGTAGTAACAAATGTCAGAGTTAATTGCTGTCAATTGTTAAAACATAAATAAATGAGTATAACATATGCAATATGAATTTTCCAAAAAAGAATTCATTGATACGGTCTATGTTCAGGGTGGCGTACTTTCGATGCCCATACAGGGGGGGTATTTCGGTAATTATCAGAGATAAAAAAAAAACAACCATATTTCGAAAATTAAAAAAGATCAAAAATCTGTTTACGACAATAAATTCCTCTCGAAAAAAGAAATCGAGACTACATACTTAGTTTTTTTCTATCTCTGATAATAACCGAGATACCCCCCCCTGTATGGGCATCGAAAATACGCCACCCTGAACATAGACCGCATCAATCAATTATTTTTTTGGAAAATTCCTATTAAATATGTTATACTCATTTATTTATGTTTTAACAATTGACAGCAATTAACTCTGACATTTGTTACTACAGAAATTATTGTTTCTATTGTCAAAGTCGGGGCCTACTCCGAGAAAACTAGGAAATTCCTACACAACGCTTATAAGAATAAGTAAAATGTAAATATCTCAGAAAATATTCATTTTAGGTATAGGTAAGTATTAGGAAAAGTTGAAGAAAAACAAAAATGCAACAAAATGACGTAATAGTATACAGGGTGTTCCATTTGAAAAAATAAAGTTATTGATGTTTGAAAATTGGGAAGTTGGCACATCTATAAGAAACACCCTGTATAATATAAATTAATTTTGATGTATTTAGACTATGACTACACCTTTTGACTTTGTATGTACAAAATATCATATGCCAATTATTATTCATAAGGTTGTGCTCTTGACAAGTATTGTACCCTGTTTTTCTGGAAATTCAAAGATTTTTTAAGATAAATTGGCAACGTCGCAAAAAAATGAAAAAAACAAAATACTGTGATATGGAGATTTTCTTGCTGAATTCGATTATGCAAAAATATACTGGGTGTTCAATTTAAAAAAAATACCTTTAGTGACGCCCCACTTTTATGAAACCCCCTGTATACTTGAAACTAATTTTAAAACATGCACGTGTAGAAATACTATAAGTTTCATTAAAAACTTTTTTTTATTAAGTTGACATTAAGGGCAATAATGGACTATCGCACTAATGGCGCACCCTGTATGTATATAAATAAACATAATATTATCGTGGCATTCATATGTTGTAAACTTCCGCTTGTAATTTTGTATATGGTTATATGTTTAGCGTTGAAACAGTTTTCACAACTACAGTAACCTTATATTGAAGTTATTATATGTATATAAATTCAACACCAAGCAATGATTTGGAAATGATATATGATTTAGCTCATAGAACAAACCTTACCACAAAATAAAAAGGGAGTAATGAGATTTGAGCATTATCGTGCGAGAATATATTCATTATCAAATGGAGAATTTACATGTTTTGTGGTTTAATATAACCCAGATAAATAACTAAATCTATACTACATAGTTTTGCCTAGGATTTCCTAGTTGGAATTGTATTTTTTTGTATTCAGTATAACCAGGGCCGGTGCAAGAGTTTCTGGCGTCTCTAGAGAAACAAAATTGGGCGCCCCCATATATTGTTTAAATGTGCATATGTGTCTATGTACAGGGCGATTCATAAATATTGCGAAAAACTTCATCAAAAATCATATAATTTCTTTTCCTAACATCGTCATTTCTCGGAGTTACTCCCCATGAAAGGAACAGTAAAAGAAGGTTTTCATTTTATTGTTTTAAGTTTCAGGTCAACCCAATCCGAATGCGAAAACAGGAAGCAGAAATGGAACAAAATAGTAGAATTAAAGAATAACTAAGACACTGGGGCAAATTTCTCACTTATTAATTTCTGTACGACTGTTGGTCATCTATTACCTAACTATTAAAAACGTATAAAACAAGTTTTTTTTAGATGTTTTTTAGACCACAAGTACCTCTGTTGCACATAAAATTAGTGCTAAATGAACTAAACCTTCAATTTTGCCTTGTTGCGAGTGAAATGCAAACAAAAATTATAAATACATGTTTACAAGTCGATAGCTAACAGTTTAATCAGCGAAGAGGAACTGCTAGTTAATGAATGATTACAACCTATTTAATGCAAGTTTTTTACCTGTGAAATTTCTCCGTCATGACATGCTTTATTTCGAAATATGAGCGTAGTGATTAATAAAATACTAAGTTAACTGTGTTATTTACGTGACTAATTTGAAATAAGTTTGTTCCGCGATTTAATAGCACGGGACTGAAAAAAGCGTAGGCGGCGCTTCGGCAATAGCAGACACAGGACTCAGCGAATTCCAAACTTCATTGTTACGGTGAGTTCGTCAAATCGAAATCTAATTATCGAAATATTTTTCATCCAGCAGCGATTAATAAATATATCGACAGACTTTGATGTAACGTAAGCAAAGCGTGAATAATATAAGTTTGATGTTGAAGATATCCTGATCGGAAATACCGTTTGTCCTTAAAAATAAAACGAGTTATAAAATCTTAAAATTCTTATTAAATTGCCATATACCGGGTGCAACTGACTACAGGTACACCACCTTTTTTTCTTTAGTTTTGTAGGTATTCAATTAAATGAAATTTTAGATATGAGTATGATATGTGTGAAAACCCAGAAATTTATTAAATTATTAAGTGAGCTTGGCAAGCATTCGACTATAAGTATGATATCGGATAGAATAAACTAGCCCCTGAGAAAACCTTTGGAATTATAATTCCAATACTGGACCAATGAGAGCGTCAAGAAATAGAGCTAAATGGCCTAGTCTGGTATACGGACGGGTCAAAAACGCAAAATGTCACAGGCTGCGGCATATGGGGAGCAACACGACTGAGACAAGGCACATCTGTAAGCCTTGGACAGTGTGCAACCATATTTCAAGCCGAGGTGTACGCTCTGCGCTTATGTGCAGAAACAGTTTTAGAAAGAGATTTCAATAATAAAAGAATCTTCATAGTGTCCGACAGCCAAGCAGCGTTAAAAGCTCTTGGCTCGTCGGAAGTAAACTCAGGACTTGTTCTGAACTGCATACGGGTACTTAACGTGCTGGGAAGCAGAACGAGAAGGCAGATTGCCTAGCCAAAATTGGCAGCGAGACACCTTTCTTCGGACTAGAACCCGCAGTTGGTACACCCTATGGAACAGCCAAGCGGTGTCTTAATGACTTATTAATACAAGGGCATAATGCTCATTGGAAAAAAATTGCAGGATAAGCCCATTCTAAGGCTATCCTGTCAATGGTCTCTAAAGAAGACACAAGAAATGTCTAGGATGAGCATAGTAGACATCAAAGCAGCCACAGGACTTGTCACAGGACTGTGGGCTAAACAAACACTTCTACATAATAGGGCTCTCAGAGACCGATATATGCAGAGGATGTGGTGAAGAAGAAGAAACTCCTCTTCACGTGATATGCCAGTGTGAAGGATTCACGCCCTCCGCGTAGACTTCTAGGGATGGAAAAAGCCATCCAAGAAGAGTTAAGAAAAACACTCTTAAAGAAAATCCTGGAGTTTTTTAAAAACATAGGACTTCTTTAAGGGGCCAGCACCAGGGGGTACAATAGACCAATAGGTCGCAGTACAGGAACCCGAAAGGGGATCACTTCCGCGGAAATAATAATAATAATCGACATAGGTAATTCAAAACAAAGAGATGATAACATTTTTTCTATTCTTGCACATAATCTATACTGATATCTCTTGCCAAAAATGTATTGGCGCGCCTTTTTCCAGCACAAAATGAAGATTTTGATGAAGACAATGATAGTAAGATGAGCTAAAATGAAATAATGTTTACATGAATGGAGCAAGAACAGTGCTATGGTAGACATTCAAAATAAAACTCTTTGAAAAAGTGGTTATTACAAAAAACTTAAAACTGAATTTGAATTTCAAAATCCACTCAAACAAAAACAAAATTGTTTACCAAGGTATGTATAATTTTGTAATTTTCCAAGAACAAAATTATTACCAAATAAAAGGACCCACAAATAGGCTAAACTTGTGTGAAAGTATTTGAAAGTTTTTCTTTAATTTTGGATTTAAGTCAATAATCTTAAAACCCCGTAAATAAATAAATATCATCGCTACTGATAAAGAGACTAGAGCCTTAAAACTTAAAACTGTTTTATTATTTTGATAAAGAAAGATTTTTATTTAAATTTACTTATTTTAATATAAAGGAAAGTTCATTTGATTTATTTAACAGTAATTTTGCATGCCAAAACTAATACATCGTGGGAAAAACTTTCTTGTTTTTATTATTAATTTGAACACCAACATGTTGTTGAAATACTTTTTTTTTATAAAGATTGCTTGAATACAGAGAAGCAATTTTCAAAAATTAATTAAAATGGCGCTTAAACCAACTATGATTTGCACATTTTAAAAATACGCGTACTCCACTAGTCGATACTGTTACCTGATGTAGTAGATTATTATACTTGGTGTCGCGTACATTATTATTTATTTATTGTACATGCTAAGAGACAATAAAAACTAACAAAGCATTAAGACCGTACGTAACGGCACAATTCTAACTAAATGCCGGTAAAAAGTTTCGCGTATATGGTTTAAACACGAAAAATGCAATAAAATGACAACCTTCACGTAGCGGGCTATGGATCTGATTGTAGCAAATCAAGGAAGGCGCGTGTTCGGCTCGCGTGTCGTTCGTTATTATATCGGTTTTAGTTCTTTGGCAATTAGGATGGAGGTTTATTGCCAACTCCAAAAGAAATCATATCTAACTGGGAAGTTTTTTAACCAGAAAACTTAATAATCTCAGGTAATTACGCGAGTAATTGCGAAATTGGTAACGTTTTTTTGTAATCCCAACGAACGCTCCGTGTAGGTAACATTGCTTTTATCTTTACCTGCCTCAAAAAGAACTTGCGCAACTATTTATTAGTACAATGGACGGCCAAAGATATAGCAGATACTTAATTCTTGATTGATGGTGATTTTAAATTCGAAATCATTACGTAACAGTTTTTTTAGGTTTACTTAACTTAAAAAAACGACGAACGGAAACAATCATGGTTTATTTACACACGAATTAATGCAGCTAAAATATTATTTATGATTATACGTTGTTTTTTATTCCCAAACTTATGAAACTCTGATTTTCTAGAGTACGTCTAATATTGGTCGCTTTAAAAGTTAACTTTTGCACGACAACCCGATGCATTTTGGTACTTGGCAAATTAATTTCGTAATAGACAAAATAGAGTATGAAACTTTCGCCTCGTACTTTTGTAAGAAATACCTCTGCAGCGCTTAAAAATCATAAGTTTATATAACATATGCTAATGAAGAATTTCGCGTTGAATTTGTAGGTACTCTAAAAATATGTTGTGGTAAGTATAAGGAGATGTCAAAAGAAACTAAGACGCCAGTTTTTAATGCGGAAGTGACTCAGGAACACTTACACACAGAAACAGAAGCAAAAATAATGCAGCGGGTGAGATTTTTGAGGGAAATTGAACTAGAAACAAAAGAAGATAAAACCAAAAACGGAAAATACAGAGAGTGATTACAGATGAAGCCGACTAAAACAAAAATTCAAGAAAGGCAACTGGCTGGGTTGGAACACAAATACAGAATGAGAGAAAAGGCTAATTAGGAAAGCATTAGCAAACAAGACCACAAAAAAACAAAGATGTAAATCCACAAACAGCCAGAAGAACAATGTGACAAAAGCAACAAAGGGAGGAACAGCATATGAGAGGAGATATAAGCAAACTAGCGCAAGACAAGAAAGTGTGAAAAGCCAAAGTCAGTACAACTGAATAGTCCTACACCTAAGGGTAGATGGGCTTAGAACTAAATAATATTAAAATAAAATAATTATGTAATAGCTCCACACTTAAAATACTTACCAGAAAAGGTCACGATATGTTGTCACTAGAATCTCATCAAAGTCTATTGCATCAAGAACATCAAAACTAAATGTTTTGCAGAGTTATACGTGCCACTGGCCATTTCCTTTGGAAAAAATGGAATTACACTGAAAAGAAGAATGATAAGGTTAATTTTTGAGATCGCGTTGGCCATGAAACGTCAGAGACAAAATCGAAATTCTCCTATTTACACAAACGTGCATCCTTTGCAAGTAAAATGGTGCAAAATTTTTGAACGGTTCCGGAGAAAAACGTCGAAAACGACCCCTGCAAAAGCGCTATGATTTGAGAAGTTGTATAACTAAATCTATGCGGCTTGCATAGCCGTTTAGCATAGGGGAAAACCGTTTTTACAAGGGCCTCGTTTTTCACGATTTTCTCCGGTATCGTTTGAGAGTTTCTCAAAAAAATTGCACCATTTTACTTACTGCTCTTGGACAACCAACGTCTAGTGAGAAGGCTTAAACGGACCAAGCCGTTTGAGTTAGCGAATTAGTGTAAGGCAGAGCACTGTGCGGTTGTGAAGTGTCGTTCTTGAAAACAAGAATACAGAAGAAAAAAATAAAACATCAACGGGTGGACTCTTAACTTGAGTAGAATTATCATAAAGACATACCTATTGCTGGTTGGCTAAAGTAGCTAGGCGCAATAAAAAATAAAGTAAAAAAAAATTACTTGGAAAGAATGCGCGCATTGGTAAATAGAAGAATTTCGATTTTATCGCTGACGGTTTCATAGCCAACGCGATCGCAAATAGTACCTTTCTTGTTTCTTCCCTATTTTTCCGAAGGAAATGGCCAGTGGCACGCATAACTCTGCAAAACATTTAGTTTTGATGTTCTTGATACAATAAACACAGCCTTGATCAGATTCTAGCGACAACATATCGTGATCCTCCCTTTTAGTATGTAATGTTTGTGTCATATTTCTGCAAATTTAGCAATAATATCACAGTGGTGGCTTACAGTAGTTTTTAACCTAAATATTTGCAGCAAAAAATAGTTTAATTTTAAACTTAAATCATAGTAGTTTTTCTATTACTCACAGTCTTCTTCATTTTTGAGATGTTTAAAACCAAATTTGCATTTTAGCGGAGTTACATTTTAAAGGGAAAAGACCCTTTAGAAAAATTAAATTTTTGTATAACAATACTTCCTTATACTACCTACATATAGGGAAAGAAAAATTATTGTTAAAACGCTTAACAAAATTACGCAAGCTGTTTCAAAATACCCACAAAATCAGCTACTTAAGTGGTTCAATAAATTTTTTTAATACTTATCTAATTAATTAAATTAATCAAATCACCTTGCATATTCCAAGACATTTATCTTACAGCAACATTTTAAGCACACTTAAAATTAATACTCAATAACACATTTGAAAACATTCAAAAGCCACTTATACAGTAGCTAGCTTATTTATGAATATACCCGGCTATTAATTCTTGTGTTGTTTCATCCATTGTATGTTACATAAGTTTATAAATACATTAATAACTCTCCATACGGATTAACAAAAGTCTAGCGGCAATTTACAGCCGAGAATGAATAACAATTTTTTTAACAAGCAAAGCTGTAAACATATATTGTCACATTAAATTCTTTGTTACGAAAGAACGCTTGTAACAATTTGTAGAAATAGTTTTAAATTACCGCTGTCCACCTCCATAGCCTACTTGAAAATATTACTTTGCCCTAATAATTAACAATAAAATCGCGATATCTCGGAAAATATCAATTTTAGGTGAAAAACAGTCCTTATATTTTTGAAAGAGAATTAAATTTTCTATAAGACGGTCGAAAAAAATATAGGGTGTTGTATTTAAAAAAAATGAGTTATCGATGTTTAAAGTTTCAAAAGTTTGACGAAGCGTAAAAAACACCCTGTATAATATTTTTAAAATGTAGGTGGTGTAAAGTGTTACATACTCTATTGTTAATCTTATCTCAAAGCGAATTTGTTCAGACTTCTCTAAGTTTTTAAATATTGAACATTTTTGAAAATACTGTATTTTCATGAAAATGCAATTTTCACGAAAACGGTTGACTTTAGACCCATATAACCTTATACATTTTTTGAACTAAATTTAAAGAGGAATCCAAAAATGTAAAAATATACAGGGTGTTCCATAAGAAAAAGTATAACTTTGATATGCCACTCTTTTTTGGAGCACCCTGTATGTTTAAAAATATTTTTAAAATGTAGCCCTTATTGACTTACATAATCTAACAGCGACAAAAGTTTAAAAATATATACCGTTTGTCCATAAAACTCCGCCGCGTCCGTCGTGACTCACCCTGTATAAATATCATTAAACAGTAACAAATAAAAAACAGAGTAATATGGCTAAACGATCCATGCGCTGTAAGGAATCCGTTCGAAAAGGTGCCCAAAGAATATTGTTAAAATCGACATCATTTTTTTCTTCACGTCAGGTTTCATCTCCTGTAAAATATCTTGGGCGTGATTTTTGATTACCAAATTTATTGCAGCCTCTAAAACAACAAACAAGCATAAAACCCAAAGCCCTTTAACTTTGGAAAACCACTCACGTATGACGCTGTTGCCTTTTAAAATGTTATCAATGCCCATATCGATATCTTTCACTGAGAAATCCATCTTAACTTCTTGTAGGCTCAAATAAGTAACTCCATCAACATTAAGTGGCTTTGCTCGTACGTACACTTTGGACTTGATGCCCTCTGAATCATTAAGAATCAATTACTGAGCCCCAAATGTCAATCAAAAGTGTTCTTACCATATTCTCCCCAATAGTCACCTCCTCCAGTCGATCTTATCAAAAATAATACTCCACTTGACACGTATTTGGCTTTAATAGAAACGTGAGGAATGAACACGGTAAATTGGAACTGGTGGGAATCAATATCTGACCTATTATAAAAAAGAAAATTACAAAAGGAACATGAGTTATTGCTTTTATCCTAACCTGACAGCAGTTACTGTTAAATTTTCGAATCCCTGAGTGCTGATGTTGGTTATTCTTGATCGGTACCCATCAGGGCCTTCTCCGCGGACTATATTCAACTCGGTTAGCTGTGCGGTGTCTAGATTTGAGAATCCCAGCTCGGGAAGATCCAATTTTATATATCCCAGCAGAATGTTAGCTGATTTTCTTAGGCATTCGTTTAGTTGGGGGTCAGTCTTTTGGCATTGTTTAATGTAGAAATAAGCTAAAGGTAAGAGAAAATTCTCACACATCATGGATCCATAAACATTTTAGTGCCCATGAAAATTTAATGAAAATTTGTACAAAAATTAACAGGCACAAATTGACTCTAATAAATTTAATTGCAGTTTCTTTTGCTTGAATCATTTTGTTAATTGAAATTGGTTTAATAAAAATCACTTGTATCTTTTTGGGGATGATCTTTTGTAAAAAAACTCAAGACCCAGTGACGTAGGTAGTGGGGGTTAGGGGGTCAGAACTGCCTCCATAATGGTGAAATTATATCGATTTATTGATAAAGGACCGAAGAGCTTAAGAAAAGGTAAATTTTGTACTAAAAAATTTAAAAAAGAGGCTGCTGAATAAAATATAAAAGTCTTCGGCTCTCATTCTGTTTGTGTGTTAAACAAGTAAGACTATTGCATTTATTAACTAACAACTGGAGGCGAATAGTGGCGTCCATAAATTATCAAAATGATTTATAAAGTGGCACAGTGTTCTATCTATAAGTGAGTTATGGACCTACACACACACGAAAATAAATATGCCATAATGTCTCAATCACCGATATTTTTCTTTGTCATAACTCACCAGTGCGTTGATGGCCGATGGCGGTTTATTCCCTGCATTAGACGGCATATATCAAAGCAGTGTTAGACACATGTTACGCTTTGTTTTAAAAAAATTACAACCGAGCAGTTGTGGGTCATTAAGTTTCGTAATTTTTCGGGTTGAACTTGGTGTGTTGTAAGTTAACCAATGTTAATAACGGAAAGTGGGACCTTGTAGAACGATTATATTACCAAAATTGACCTACAAGACCAATTGTCGGTCTTAGAACAAATTTGTACTAAACCCTAAATGTTTATTCTGTTACCAAATACATAATTATTCTCAAAACCGCTTTGTTAAGTAATCTCCAAACGAATTCTAATTTTCGGATCAATTTCTGTAATTTATTATTTCTATCAAACACGAGTTTCTTAATAATAAGTATAGACTTGCAAACAACAACAGCTAAAAATAGAATATTAATGAGTGCAATACTTTAAAAATCCAGTTTAAAATATCATAATACGATATTAAATATTTATATGCACTTTCAGTTTCTATAAAATTTTGTAATTATATTTAATTTAATAGCGACATGCGGTAATAATTACTCCATTTTTATTTCGCGTAATAAAATACACAACATACTAATAGTGTTAATAATAATTATTATTAAGTATTTAACGAGAGTTGTGTCAGTTTAAACAGAGTGTTCCCATTGATTCTAGATGTAGAAAAGGTTTCAATTATTAAAACAATGTAGATGAAAAAAATAACTTGTCCTACACAAATTTATAAGAATGATTTTAAAACTACCTGCACAATTTTGCAGTACATTAAAAAAAAGCTTTTGGCATTGGTTGAGGCTTCAAAACATTATGAACTTATTAAATTAATGAACACCAACTATTCAAAAAAAAAAATACTTTTTTAAAACTAACAACTATTTTCTTAAATAGGATTCAATATACAAAAAAAAAAAAAACATTTCGGTAGAGTTTTTAGCGTAGATTTATAAAGAAGAAAGTTTTCCAAATTTCAAAAAGAGGGATGAACCGAAAAAAAATCGACTACAAGAGTTTGCCCTCAGCTACAAAACAGTCAACCTGTTTTTTAAATGACTTTGAGTCACAGTTTTTCAAACTGCCAGGAATAGAGTTGTATAATTTGTAAATATTGAAAGATAATGATCTTTCAAGGAACTTAGTTTTGTGTTGTATTGGACTAATACGACCGCTATTTCTGACGTTTAAGTTATGGACATTAGTTCTAAAGGTACTTTTGTTAAGTGAGTATTCAGAAGCTTTAAACATAAATAAAGTGTAAGACAAAGTAACACTTTGTAGAATTCGTTTATTTTGCAAATTGACTCAGCCAAATTTGTCGGAAATTCTTTGTACATTTTTTGTGATGAAAAAATCCTAAGGGACATTTTAAAATCCTTTATTTTTTACATTTAGTGAGAGTACCATTGCCTCGCATGCAATGGTTTTAAGATAATATTTAAATATCCTTTGCGAAGAATGAAATTTTAAAATTAAAACACACTTTTAGATTATCATTAGCTGAATAGATATCATTAATAGTAACTGATTTCATCAAGGGTTCGCAAACTGCACGAAATATGACTGAATCTTATAAATATCTATCATTTTGTCTAAGTTTCTCATTGCTTTTGACATATTGGTCACTATATGTCACTTACAATCGGTGAGGCATTATACAGGGTGTCCCAGATTACATTTCCAGCATGGCGATTTCGTTTATTATAAGAGATACAGGTTTGTTTCAATCAGATGAGTTATTCCTTAGTATGAGAGGAGCCACTTGTAAAAAATTGATTGTAGCTCTTCTCACACTTAAAATAATTCATCTAATTTAAACAAACCTGTATCTTTTATAATAAGCGAGATCCCCATGCTGGAAATGTAATCCGGGACACCCTGTATAGGTGGTCAGTACGCACCAGAAATTTCTCCTTTGCCGAGATCAAATAGGTGAAAATGATAAAGATAAATAGAACCAATTTTTCTCTCTAATTTTATCGGTATAATTTTGAAACGCCTTGTACAATATTGCTGTCCATTTAAACAACGCAGTATTCCAATTTTATTGCCAAAAAAATCTCAACATTTAAGTGTTTAATGGAAAAAAGTCATTATACGCTCAGTTCCTCTTAAAGAATCTCTCACTGCTCCGAGAAAGTTTATTTAATTCGCCGCCCATGCTGACAGACTGACGCAAACGCGTAAATATATGGTAAAAGCCACCTTAAACAACATTAAAATTGGTAACAGAAGCTGCCTCACTTACAACCAATTACTTTTAATCTAAACTGCCGTGGCTATCTTTAAAAAAAGTTTAGTTTTATTTATAGGGGCTATAGAAACCGTCTCATAAAATTTTACGAGCCCGGAAAGAATGATGCAAATTTAAGACGATACAAAATAACCGGAAAATCGGACAATATTAACAATGAGCCAGATTGAGAACGCATAATTTAAAATTAACGACAACCACATTATTCTATAAATAAGTCGCAAATTTTCGCTCGTAAATTTGTTGATATTATAGTCGGTCGTTAGAATGAAGCAAGGCTTGCATAAATTACGGTTTTTAATTGGGTACAGTTGCCTGAAACCTGAAAATTTTTGCGCGAGTAACCGTTCTTAATTTAATTGCTATTTTCATACCCGACACATATGTAGATACTTGGCGATAAGCATTTTTTAAACTACTAATTGACACAGTAATATACACTAATTGTATATTAATATTTATCATATAAATATTTGAATATATTAATACTAATGTACGTAAGATTTTTTGTTGTTTTGCAATGTATTAATTATTCATAATTACACCTAATTCGTGTTATTGAAGTTTATATATATTACCAGCGCAATAAAGTATAAATTGTTATACTTATTACATACAACCATGCATTGTAAAAATTAAGTTCAACTACTATGTGATAAATTCGTTATAACTTGACTCATGCTTTTAAAGACTAAGAAACATCCAAGTTCCTTTTTGAATCATTTTAAATTCAAATTAAATAAGCAATGATTCCATAAATGCTTACCTACCTAAAACAATTAACAGATGATAATAGCACTGACTATTCTCTATGGAAAGCGACCAAACAACTAAAAAGACCAATTGTGCAGATCCCGCCAATAAGAGAGCAGGGTGAAATATGGGCTCGAAATAGTGAACAAAACGCCAAAACATTCGCAGATCATTTAGAAAAAACATTCCAACCACATGGAGAAAACGAGGAAGATCCTGATTGGGAGGAAATCCTACAAGAAAACAATGAAATCAGACTATCAACACCCAGTGAAGTAAATACTGAAATTAAAGAAAATATTAACCCGAAACAGCCCCTGGGTTTGATTTAATTACTAGTGAAGTGCTAAGACATCTCCCAAGGAAAGCCATAGTAAAACTGACCAACCCAATAAATGTTGCCTTTAGGCTCGTGTGTACCTAGGCTATGGAAAATTGCAGAGGTGATTTTGATCCCTAAATTAGGAAAACCTCTCCATGAAGTTTCATGTTACAGGCAATAACTGTTATATCGAAACTGTTCGAAAAGCTGTTGCTCAAAAGAAAGAAACCAATAATAGAACCAAACGAACTCTTATTAATTTGTATTTAGTACACTAGTAGTGGATTTAGTAATAAACATTCCACCACTGACAAAGCTACAAGGAATTACGAATGTCATAGAAAAAGCCCTAAGAGGAAAAAGTTTGTTCTACCATCTTTCTAGACGTAGCGCAGGCTTTCGACAAAGTGTGGCTTGATGGATTAAACCAGTGGTTTCCAACCTGTGGGGCACGCAGCTGTTACCAAAATATCATTTTTGAATACAAACAAACAAAAAGAACTTTATTTATACAGAGTATGGTATATTGTTTTGCAGTCCATTAAATTATTAAATAATTATTATCAGGACAGTATTTATGAAATTAGATTGTTACGAAAAATGAGGGGGGCGCAATTTTTTTTTAATGAAAAATGGGGGCGCAGGTACAAAAAGGTTGGAAACCACTGGATTAAACTATAAACTAAGATCGCTGTTCCCAAAACAATAATACTCCCAAATTCTTCAGTACTACATCTTGGAGAGACACTTCAGAATAAAGCAAGAAGAATCTTATTCAGAACTTAAGGAAATTAAAGCAGGAGTTTCACAAGGAAGCGTACTAGGTCCGGTCCTATACCTATTGTATACTTGTGATATTCCAAAGTAGGAAAACAATATTATACCGACGACACGGCTATTTTAGCAGTAGAAAGAAACAATATAGAATCATCCGACAAATTACAAACAGCTGCCAATCAGATCAACAGCTGGACAAAAATGTTGTGTGTAAAATTAAATAAAACTAAGTCAGTACATGTCAATTTTACAAACAAGAGAATTGAACATGTACAAATCAACTTAAATAATAAAAAAATTCATACCCCAACACAGCAAAATACTTGGACGCTAAGCTACGCTGGAAGACTCATGTCAAGAAAAAAAGGGAAGAAATAGATATCAAATATAAAAAAATTTATCTACTGGCTAATCCGAAGGAATTCCTCGCTGTCCCTACATAATAAACTTTTGCTTCACAAGCAAATTTTAAAGCCTGTATGGACATATGGGATACAGCTATGAGGATGCACCAAACAGAGTAGTATTCAGATCATCCAGAGATTCCAGAACAAAACACTAAGGAACATCGCTGATGCACCTTGGTATTGCAGAAATAGTGACATACATCGGGACCTCAACATGGACACTGTAACCAACACCATTAAGAAGTTTGCCAAGAGCCACGAAGAAAGGCTCCATCAACATGTAAACGTCATCCAGCTTCTGGACACTACAGGATTAGTAGGAGGACTTAAAAGGGTTAAACCTTTTGAGTAAGTTCAAGCAAAAGTTTAAGAGCAGAGACTGTGTGGTAGTGTGCACGTTAACCCGCCATCGGTCGCGCTACATTTTTATAACGCCGTCGGTCGCGTGGGGTCAGTCAACGCCTTCAATCCAAATATTGCAATTTTTTTTAATATTTATGTTTATTTTTAGTTGCTTTGGTCTAAAAGACTGTTCTTAACAATAAAACATAAACCTTACTAAAAATATCTTTATTAAAGTCTTTAAAAATGTATATAACTGAAATAGGAACATGTTTTTTGTTTTTGGTCTTTCTTTAGAAAAACATAACATAAAAACTCTTCAAAATAACAAAACTAAACTCTTTTTAATAATAGAAATAAATAACAAAGTTATACTCAAAAACAATAAAAACAAATATCAAAAAATTAGTTAGATCTAATCAGCCTTCAAAATTAATTACAAATTATCGGGGGTAATTACACTAAAGCTTTTTTTATAGCCGGACAAAGTTGCGTTGCTACGAAAGTTTGGTTGCTAGTAAAATCGACGAGACAAAACTGTCAGACAGTTGTCGAGTCAAGATTTGCCTAATAGCAACTAAACTTGAGTTTAGTAAAAGCAAGTTTGTCCAGGATAAAAACAAAGCTCGAGTGTAATTCGGTACGATAACTGCACGAATAAATTATAACCTTCAAATAGTAACTGACAAAACGTCAAATCTTTTACTTAGTTACAACCAAATAAGTCGGTTGCATGGTAACAAAGTTACATGCAAAAATGCAAGTGGATATTTAGTTAGGTACCTTTTTATCCGCTGTCATAACGACAAATCGTGACGTCATTATGGAAAATTTAACATATGAGTGTAGTTATCAGTGCAATTGTTACAAATTATTTTACTGTGTCTCGGGCACACATTTTTTTTTTTACAGAAATTTAATTAATTTGTGATAATGGAATGTCTTCCTGACTGCTAGATAGATCTTCATGTTCCGAAATGTACTCTTTTTCTGTCTCCATATCATGCTCGGTATCATGTGAGTTATTTTGCGTTATTTCTTCATCACCGCCATCCTCCTCGTCTTCTTCACCCCCAACTATTTGTTCTTCATTACTAACCTCTTCTTACCACTTCAATAGACGTAATTCTAGTCGAAAAACCATTTTTCAAAAACACAAACATAAACTATTTTCTAACGCAAACGGTCGCGTGGGGTCAATTGACGCCTCTTCGTGTGACAAATGTCCACTGTGCATCAAACGCAAAGTGCGAACTGAGGGGTGTTGTGCGTAAACAGTGGCGCCTATCGATGTATGAAGGTAGACGAAGCGGCGTATCTTAATATTTATTAATTTAAAAAATATTGACAATTTTTAATATCGCTGGGCGTTCATTCGCCCCACGCGACCGATGGCGGGTTAATAATTAGTGCACTTATAGGTATATTAGCAAACTAAGGACTACTATTGGGTAAACCTTAGCCTTAGACTAAGTTCAAACATAATTAATTTAGGCTAGAATTAAACTGCTCATTGTTCTCAAAGACCAGATTGCATTGTCATAAACTCTATTGGGGTTTAAATTTAAAATTCGGTTACAATTTTGATTAAAAAAATACTTTAAATTGTTAGTTGTGTTAATAATTTGTAACCTACTCAAATAAATATATATTTTTTTTAAATATAATAGCGTTCCCAAATTGCATATTGTCAGTTCAGCTATTTATGACGTCATGCTTCGATCAATTAATAACTCAGTTTTTTCTTCGAGGCACGATATTTCACCTCCAAACAAATTTAGAACAACTTCGGCATGCTTAGCTGTCAATCATTATCATTTTGGTTCATTTAACTTTTTAAACGAGTTTGAAATGTATGTTTACTACATCAAACGTGCATTTTTTGTTACCTACAAATTAATCGATTTGAATGTATAACGTTTATAATTTATTGCATTTAAATACCCACATACATGTTTTATTGGCAACGGTGAACAAGCTTTTTGAAATTATGCAGTTTTTATAACACAACTACATTAATGAGTTGTGACTTTAAAAATATGGACATGAGGAAGTGTAAACAAATCGAATCACAGTGAAGTGCTTTTTTTTAAATTGTAATGTACTTCCAAGAAATAATAATCGACTAAATATGGTATACAAGAGGTCCGTCAAGTTGGAGCTACAACATAACAAAAAACAAAAACTTTAAACATCATAATTTTTTGCTCATTTTTTGCTAATTTTTGCTATACTTTTTAAATTTTTTGCTGGTCTCTAATAGAAGATAATTAAAAAAAAAGAATTGTAACTCCAACTTTACGCTGAGTTACATTTGCTAAAAAGTCAAAATGTTTTAATGTCACAATTTTTTGCTAATTTTTTGCTAATTTTTGCTGTACTTTTTAAATTTTTTGCTGGTCGCTAATAGGAGATAATTAAAAAAAAAGAATTGTAACTCCAACTTTACGCTGAGTTACATTTGCTAAAAAGTCAAAATGTTTTAATGTCACAATTTTTTGCTAATTTTTTGCTAATTTTTGCTGTACTTTTTAAATTTTTTGCTGGTCGCTAATAGGAGATAATTAAAAAAAAAGAATTGTAACTCCAACTTTACGCTGAGTTACATTTGCTAAAAAGTCAAAATGTTTTAATGTCACAATTTTTTGCTAATTTTTGCTGTACTTTTTAAATTTTTTGCTGGTCGCTAATAGGAGATAATTAAAAAAAAAGAATTGTAACTCCAACTTTACGCTGAGTTACATTTGCTAAAAAGTCAAAATGTTTTAATGTCACAATTTTTTGCTAATTTTTTGCTAATTTTTGCTGTACTTTTTAAATTTTTTGCTGGTCGCTAATAGGAGATAATTTAAAAAAAAGAATTGTAACTCCAACTTTACGCTGAGTTACATTTGCTAAAAAGTCAAAATGTTTTCATGTCACAATTTTTTGCTAATTTTTTGCTTATTTTTTGCTAATTTTTGCTGTACTTTTTAAATTTTTTGCTGGTCGCTTATAGGAGATAATTAAAAAAAAAGAATTGTAACTCCAACTTTACGCTGAGTTACATTTGCTAAAAAGTCAAAATGTTTTCATGTCACAATTTTTTGCTCATTTTTTGCTAATTTTTGCTGTAATTTTTAAAGTTTTTGCTGGTCGCTTTTCCAAGATATGTAGTTTTTTCATAATCATTATGTGCTACAAATAGATGGTATTCTTGGATATACAACACGAATAACTTCGAATAACCAAAATGTACGTCAATGTTTTGTTCTAATAACTTTATAATAATTTATAAAG
The DNA here is from genome assembly GCA_947652605.1 of Elmis aenea. Taxonomy (NCBI): domain Eukaryota; kingdom Metazoa; phylum Arthropoda; class Insecta; order Coleoptera; family Elmidae; genus Elmis; species Elmis aenea. Next base: position 52,426,541 of record OX393580.1, on the reverse strand, counting down.
TTAACTTATATACACACTTTCAATTTATTGATATTTAAAAGTAGTTTTGTTGCAGTTTTTGTAAAAACCATAAAGTTTCTTTACATGACTATCAGTTAAGGCATTATTACACTCCAATAAAATTGAACAATAGGTACATAAATTCAGACCTGCAAATAACAATGCTTAAGACCCACCAGAAATAGGACTAGGTTCTTTTTGTAGAAATAAACATTTTTAGTTGACAATGTTACAACAATAAAAAAATGTTAGTACAAAAACCTAATTTTTATTCTTACGTGATGTGGGACATATGTGTCCCTTTAATGGTCTAAAAAGGGTTAAAAAGTCGTAAATAGTTTGTTTTTTTTAGTAAACGAAATTTGACTTTGAGATGCAAAAAATTATTTACATCAAGATTTGTGGCTTATCGTTGCTGTATTTTTTAAATATTTGGTTGGTCTCTCAGAGAAAATGCAACAAATCGACATAATTATAACATATACCAAGCTACTAAACAATATGTTCTATTTAAAGTGGAGAACAAAGACATTTGCATCATTCCGTGATGTCAAGTCGCTAAAAAATTGGTCGATGTTGCGATATTGCAAGTCTACATTAAAAAGATTATATTAGATTTGGTGAAAAAATTACTTAAGTACATGGAAGAAGAAGGTTTACAGTGTTGCGGGTTCGAAGGATGTTTTTTAAGAAACAATATTTTTTAAACGCTTTTAATTATATATTAAATAAACATATATGTACAGGTACACGTATCAACAATACATGTATGTATTGCTACAAACATCTAATTTTAAAAATCAAATAAAACGTACATACATATAAACCCTCGTCACCTAAAATAATCATGCCATTTATTATACCAGAATGAAATTTATGCAAAGAGATGAACCAATTAACTTATATACACACTTACAATTTGTTGATACTTAAAAGTAGTTTTGTTGCGGTTTTTGTAAAAACCATTAAGTTTCTTTACCTGACTATCAGCTAAGGCATTGTTACACTCCTATAAAATTGAACAAAACATAAATTCAGACCTGCAAATAACAATGCTTAATTTTAAAGAATAATTTTGTTGCGTTTTTTTTTTCAAAGTCATAAGGTACCGTGGGTTACACACGAAATTGTTTGGTGTTTTTTTTAGTAAACTGAATTTTTACTTTGAGGTAAGTAATAAATAATTATTCTGTTAGTTGATATTAGCATGTTTAGTGGCCCATACTTGTAACTTATAAACAGTGGCTGGAAGTTTCAAGTATTAAAATTTATGATGGGGTGCCAAACATTCAATAAAATTATGAAGCATTTCATTTATATTAGGCATTAAATTCTATGCTGTTTTAAACTGCATTGTAACAGGGATATTCTAGTTCTGTTCTGTTTCAAACATCTGTTTTTAGGTACAAATCCCTTTCTATATTACCTAATAGTGTAATAAAAGAGTGTAATAATACCTTAACTGATAGTCATGTAAAGAAACTTTATGGTTTTTACAAAAACTGCAACAAAACTACTTTTAAATATCAATAAATTGAAAGTGTGTATATAAGTTAACTTTATAAATTATTATAAAGTTATTAGAACAAAACATTGATGTACATTTTGGTTATTCAAAGTTATTCGTGTTGTATATCCACGAATACCACCTATTTGTAGCACATAATGATTATGAAAAAACTACATATCTTGGAAAAGCGACCAGCAAAAAATTTAAAAAGTACAGCAAAAATTAGCAAAAAATGAGCAAAAAATTGTGACATAAAAATATTTTGACTTTTTAGCAAATGTAACTCAGCGTAAAGTTGGAGTTACAATTCTTTTTTTTTAATTATCTCCCATTAGAGACCAGCAAAAAATTTAAAAAGTACAGCAAAAATTAGCAAAAAATGAGCAAAAAATTATGACATAAAAACAGTTTGACTTTTTAGCAAATGTAACTCAGCGTAAAGTTGGAGTTACAATTCTTTTTTTTTAATTATCTCCTATTAGAGACCAGCAAAAAATTTAAAAAGTATAGCAAAAATTAGCAAAAAATGAGCAAAAAATTATGACGTTAAAAGTTTTTGTTTTTTGTTATGTTGTAGCTCCAACTTGACGGACCTGTATACAAGAGTATAATATGAGAGGGGAGTTTGTCTAGAAAGGACACTTAAAGGTTAAGTTGACGGTTACAGTAAAGTTAAATTTAATACAAAATGCGTTTAAGATATAATATTAAGTTAAATCAACACACACTTCTAGTGTGGTTGTGTTCTTCAGTAACGAAGGATTTGCACAAACATAGGTTAATGGAAAGTCTTATCCAACTGTTTAATTTACATTTGTAATGGACTGTAATCTGGATATAGGCGCATTTATTCTTGTGCTACTTGTGTCCAAAAATGTAAATTTTATTTTAAAAACTTATTAGTATGTAATTTACACAATTAAATAAATGAATTACATAATGTAGTATAATTTCAGCTTCAAACGATACTGTTCGTAATTTTCATTGTGTTTATATGTCTTTTTTCGACGACGAAATATGTTTTATCGAACTCTGGGCTAGCGAAATGATCAGGCGCACATCGAATATGAATAAAATAAACATTTTTACTTAAAATCTAACATGTAAAGTAAAAAAATTTGTTTTACATTCAGTTACAAAAATTAAATAAGCCATTTGTTTAAAACATTGTACTCTTCTGTATGGAGAAAACACTTAAATTTAGACTATGCATGATGAACCCTAAGGTTTCTTCTATGCATAGTCTAAATTTGAGCGTGTTCTCTTCAAAAAATGCTGTGGTAGATAATATTAAGCATCACGATGAAAATCAAAAAAGTTTCAAAAGAATCCAAAAATCTAAAAAACTACTGCACTTAGGTATAGGAAATGCTAATAAAAGTCCCTTTAAAATAACGTGTTAAATCCAAATACGCAATAAAAAATAGGCCATTGTATTTGAAATAAGAAAGTAGCCATTATGGTCATAACCAAATGTTCAGATCAATACCCTTTTTTATTCTTCACATATTTTTAATGCCCGTTCCCAATCAATCACCCTCTATTTGTAAAAAAGCGCAGTGATTTTTATTTAAACCTGTTCATGTTATTAAATGAATCACTTAAATAATTCAAGCATTTATCAAAACTTATCACTGCCTATTTTAAGACATGCGAGATTTTCTTTCCTAGCCATTATCTACTCAACATTAAGTAACAATTAATTATACACCAGCTAAGTAATTTATCGTTTATTAAATTAGCTCCTATTTTATTATAACCCCCAGCGAACTTTCACATTTTTTGCACTAATAAAAACATTTTCAAACAAAAACAATTTCAAATATTGTAATAAAACACGAAATTATCATAAATAAACCCGAAATGTGAAACAGACCCGGCACGCAAAACCGAATATCGCCATCTGAGAGTCTTGCTCCGTTAAACTAGTTAAACGAAATTCATTAGGCAACAAATTAAACGCCTTCATCCTAATCACGTTGCATAATGATATTATCGCGTATGAACCTGCATGAATAACACACAAAACGAACGATAAAAGTTGAGGAAATAGATAAAATGTAAAACAGTGAGTGAAACCGAGGTATCTTAAGGCAACGGACATTTCATTGCAATTCATGTAATCATATACAACGCTAGTGTTGACCTGCATTGTGGAAATTGGTGTGTTGTTTATTTATTTACTTATTTATTATTTTAACAGGACGTTCAATAACTATATTTACATAAGCACATTCGAGTTTTTATGTGATTAATTAGATAAGATAATGGTGAAAACCGTTGTGGGTTATAAAATATTCTAAATGGACGTAAATTAAGTAATTTATATTATAAAAATAAAATTTCTCCTGCGATAACAAGGTATTTCATGGTTTTTATTTCGTTGCCTACACATGAATTGTTGGTAAAGCGTATTTTGTGAGTAGATAGGGCCGTGTCATGGTAATTTTGTACCTGGTTAATGTAAACATATCTGAGCTAATGTTCGCAGACGACAGGGTCTTAGTTGAGGATACAGAAAAAAATCTACAACATAATTTGGAAACTCTAAACCATGAATTGGAAAAAATTTATATGAAAATAAATACCGAAAAAACTAAAACCATGATCGTTACAACAGAGAACAAAGGGCATAACATCACTTTAAATGGGCTTAGGTTGGAACAGGTAGAAAGCTTCAAATATTTAGGAGTGATCATAGAGAAAAATGGAGGAATGGACAAGGAAATAAGCGAAAGGACGGGAAATGTGGGAAGAATATTTAACAGTTCAAGAACAACATTTTTTTGGAAATAAAGAAGCCCCAAAACGAACAAAAATGGAAGTGGTTAAAAACGTAGTAACTCCGGCACTTTTATATGGAAGTGAAACGTGGACACTCACAAATGAAAATAGTAGCCGAGTGAATGCTAAAATGAGATTTCTAAGAAAAATCCAAGGAAAGCCAAAAAAAGAATCAGAAACGAAATATATAGAGAACAATTAAAGATAAAATCAGTTGAAATAGAAATACAAGGAAGGTTTGGATGGTCGAGTCACATTTATAGGATGTAAGAAGAAAGGTTAACCAGAAAAGCATATCAAGCAAGATCACAGGGAAAAAACAAAAGAGGTAAACCGAGAAAAACCCGACAAGACGAAGTTAAAAAAGCAGCAGCGGATAGAAATATCAAATGGAAAGACATAAAAAAAGCTAGCGTAAGACAGAACGACTTGGAAAACAGTCAACGCAACACAACTGAACAGTCCTACACCTAACAGTAGAAGGACCCATGACTAAATAAATAATAATAGTAATAGATGAATCACTTAAATAATTCAAGCTAACATCAAAAGTTATATAAAACAATTCATATTGAAATATAAATAAGAGCCTTAACATGAATTAACTAAATCGTTTCAAAAAACGTTTAAAAACCTCAACAAAATTTTTGGTTGGGTGAACTGTTAATAACTCCTTATAGTTTTAATGAACGTTTTAGTATAGCTACTCTGCAAAATATAATTTTTCGATCATTTTCATTAATCACAGCCTTGCCTGATGTATTTTTACGACCACATTATAAACCAACATTATTATCATACTTGTAGAATTTATTCGAGTGGCCCAGTAATAATTTGAAAAACCTTTTAACAATTTTTAGCTGAAAATATTTCACTTAAAACAGTTCTAAAAGAAAACGTAGATTACCATAAATTCCGAAAATGACTTTGCGATATCAATAAAATGTTATTTACCCAATAAATTTTAACAACCAACAAATTCGTCTGGCGTTTTTGTTTTAAAAAGATCATGACCATCGTTATAGTTCATCATGATTATTTTATTGGTGTTTGAATAGTTTTGAAACAATAGTGAAGCAGAGCCGATTACAAATAACTGTTTACGGTAATTAGTTTATTTTTAGAAAATGTTGGCGCTGTTGGGAATTAAAAAAAAAATTGCTTTAATAGGATAAGATACGGTCTTGAGTGACACTGTTTGTGTAGGTGTATTTTAACATATTCATATCTTGTTTCACATCAAGACTTCACGCTAAGCGACCGTAAATATTCTGCATTCTTCGTAGACTAATATAATAAGTTTTATGTATTTAAAACATCGTCGATCAAATTGTTTTCGCGAGATTCTTATCCATTTTTGGCATAATCCTTTAGCTTAGCTAACATTAAGTTGTTATACAAGGCTAATTACTTTGTGAAATCTAGATTCCTTGTTCGCGTACAGGCCTATACAAAAGCATAGTGCGAGAAAGACACCTAGAAGGGTCCTCTAACCCTAGTTTACTGAACGAGTAGGCAGTTTTGGTTAAATCTACACAGAAAAGACAAAGAGGAAGACCGAGGAAAACATGGAATCAAGTAGATGCTGAATGTTTGAACGATCGAGGTATATCCTGGAATGAGGAGATGAAGATAGCAAAGAACAAGAAAGAATGGACAGTATTTATTCATGTAATTAGTTGATTTATTGTAATGTACCTTAACATCTTCGGGTAACTAAGGTTAATGACTGTTAAAATTTAAAAAAAAAAATGTCCACGTTTCAACTCCGGATAAAAGTGCTGGAGTTACTACTTTTCTTACAACTTCTACTTTCGTTTGTTTTGGGATGTCTTTATTTCCAACAAATAATGATCTTAAACTATTAAATATTCTTCCCATATTTCCTGTTTCTGCAAATTTTAAAACCTGTATGGACATATAATAATAATAGTCTTTATTTGTTCTTTTTATCCCAAAAAAGGTGTAGAACTTATCACAAAAATAATTTACGTACATTACAAATAATATACATACAGGGTGCACCACGACCCTGAGATTCTTCGATAGCTCCTTTATTAATGAAAATATCAAAAAATGTTTAATACCAATATTGTGCGAACCTATTTTCTACATAACCTAAAATTATTTTCAAATATACAGGGTGTTTCGTTTGACCGGCACATATAAAAATTTAACTTTTTTAAATAGAACACCCTGTATATTTTTAAATTTTTGGATTCCTCTTAAAATTTACTTTAAAAAATGTGAAAGGTTATATGAGTCTTAAGTCAACCGTTTTCGTAAAATTTACATTTTTGTGAAAATTTTGAGCGATACAGCACTTTCAATTTTTTTTTACATTAAATTTATTTAAAAAAGCGGTAAAATTTCGTTTAAAATTTAGATTGACAATAGATTATTTAACACTTTGCGCTAGCTACATTCTAAAAATATTATACAGGGTGTTTTTTACGCTTGGTTAAACTTGTGAAACTTTAAACAACGATAACTCAATTTTCTTAAATACAACACCCTGTATATTTTTACATTTTCTTGTAGAGAATTTAATTGTCTTTCGACATTATTAAGCATGTCCTATATCTAAAGTTAATATTTTTTAAGCTATCTCGATTTTTATTAGTATTACTAAGGCAATTAAAATATTTTAAAGTCGGCCATGGACGTAAGTCGTAATTTTTCAAAGAATTTTTAAACAAAAGAATAAAAAGAGCTGCAACTTTATTTTTAGGCTAAAAATGTACCCCATTTTACCGAAATTTATCGTATAAATTGTTCAAGATTATGTCCTTGTTCTACGCACAGCCGTAGGTAGACCTTGTCTGAAAGACTCTAGCTCCCTTTATAACATTTCGGGGGTTGTACCATCAAAAGCAACACGAATCCTGTTCTGCACATCTTCAGCAGTTGTTGGGGGGTCTTGATACACCTGTTTTATGGGTCCCCACAAAAATAAATCTATAGGGGTAAGATCAGGTGACCTAGGTGGCCAGGAGACTGGTCTACCTCGCCCTATCCATCTATTAGGATATTCTGTGTTCGGCAACTGCTTTACTTGCTGTGTTGCTTTTAATGGTATAACCCCCAAAATGTTATCAAGAGTGCTACAGTCTTTGAGACAACATCTACGGCTGTGCGTAGAACATGAACAAGCATATAATTTTAAACAATTTTTACGATAAATTTCGGGGAAAAGGGGTACATTATTGGACCAAAATTAAAGTTGGAGCTCTTTCTATTCTTTTGTTTAAAAATTCTTTGAAAAATTACGACTTACGTCCATGGCCGACTTTAAAATATTTTAATTGGCTTAGTAATACTAATAAAAATCGAGATAGCTCGAAAAATATTAACTTTAGGTATAGGACATGCTTAATAATTTTAAAAGACAATTAAATTCTCTACAAGAAAATGTAAAAATATACAGGGTGTTGCATTTAAGAAAAATGACTTATCGATGTTTAAAGTTTCACAAGTTTGACCATGCGTAAAAAACACCCTGTATAATATTTTTAAAATGTAGCTAGCGTAAAGTGTTAATTAATCTATTGTCAATCTTAATTTTAAACGAAATTTTACCGCTTTTTTAAATAAATTTAATGTTAAAAAAAAATGAAAGTGCTGTATTGCTCAAACATTTCATAAAAATGTAAATATTACGAAAACGGTTGACTTAAGACCCATATAACCTTAAACATTTTTTAAAGTAAATTTTAAGAGGAATCAAAAAATGTAAAAATATACAGGGTGTTCTATTTAAAAAAATTAAATTTTTATATGTGCCGGTCAAACGAAACACCCTGTATATTTGAAAATAATTTTAGATTATGTAGAAAATAGGTTCGCACAATATTTGTATTAAACATTTTTTGATATTTTCATTAATAAAGGAGCTATCGAAGAATCTCAGGGTCGTGGTGCACCCTGTATAGTTAATAAAAAGGTAAATACACAGAAAAATGATATTTAAATATAACATTTTATAAAGTCAGCATCATTTAAATATTCGCTTACTCCATAGTAAGCTTTAGAAATCAGAACTTTTCTTAATTTCTTCTTCAATTCGCGGGTGGGAAGATTTATTATACTCTCAGGTGATGTGTAAAATTTATTATATATAGCAATAATTGTGGAGGCAACATGTTTTTGAAGATAGGATACAGCTATGGGGATGCACCAAACAGAGTAATATTCAGATCATCCAGAGATTCCAGCACAAAACACTAAGGAACATCGCTGATGCATCTTGGTATTACAGAAATAGTGACATACATAGGGACCTCAACATGAACACTAACCGACACCATTAAAAGGTTTCCCAAGAGCCACGAAGAAAGGTTCCATCAACATGTAAACGTCGAGGCGATTGAGCTGCTGGACACTACAGTATCAGTAAGAAGACTTAAAAGGGTTAAACCTCTTGAGTTTGTTTAAGTAAAAGTTTAAAAGCAAAGACTGCGCGGTAGTGTGCACGATTATAATTAGTGTACTTATACATATATTAGCAAACTAAGGACTACTATTGGGTAAACCTTAGACCTAAGTTTAAACATTATTAATTTAGGCTAGAATTAAACTGCTCATTGGTCTCAAAGACCAGATTGCTTTACCATAAACTCTGCTAGGGTTCAATTTAAAAAAAAAAGCAACTCCTGTTTTTTTGCTAGTTTTCATCTCATACCTCTTTTAAGAATAAATTGATTATTAAATTTTTCACTACGAATTTATAATCAAATTTTGCAGTCTAATTTTTAATCATGTTTGTGACGTTATTTCTTGAAGCCAAATAAAAAACATTTTAGTTTTCAGTAAGTAATAATTAAATATTGTTTAACAACATGACCCCATTGCATACAGATATCCTTACATAGCAGTTTTAAAAACGTGTCCCATTAATAATTGTGTTAATAGCTATGTAATGCCATTGTAAACGATTATACAGATAATATCGATGCATAAATGTTTTGCAACACAACCCAATATCCGGCTTGTTAACAGATGTGGTAGTTCAGCATGAGAGCTGGGTCTAAATACGCAGTATATAACCGACATTAATTAACAACCAATAAATTACTATAAAGCAAAATATTAAATCGCTGACTCGGGCTGTCGTACGAACAAAATAAAAACATATCCCCAAACATAAATATTCCATTACTTTAACGATGAATAATATGAATTGTTAATTAAGTTGAAACTGAGCAGCGAACAGCGTTCGGGTCGTAAAATCAGAATTAGCAACAAAATTACTTCGAGTAAAAAATTATTTATGCGGATCAAGAAGCAATCGAGGTTAGCTCGATTTTATAGAGTTGGATTGTGAAAGAATTTGTTGGTTATGAGACCAATTATGTTTAATGGACAGCGTAACTGGTCACAACAAAATCTAATCGAAATTTTCAGTTCCACAATGGAATTTTTGAAATGATTGGGTCATAATTAGAACACGATTTTAACCAGCCAGTCAATATCACGAGCATTTTTTAGCAAACGAAATGAACTAATGCGGAAAATATATTTATCTTAATGATTAAAAACAAAATACAATCAAGGACATTATCTATCAAAATCACTTTTACATAATATTGCAAGCAATGGGAAAAATTATAGCTTTGGTAGTAATTGTAACGTTTGAAATCGCTTAGTTGAAGATAAAAATATAAACATGTCACGCAAAATTTGGTAATATTAAAGTTTTGCATCAAAAAATTGCCACAGAACGATATAAAACTAATTTTTTTTAATGGTTTATCGTGGGTACCCATCCTTACTTTAATTATGGCATTGTAGATTATAAATACGCCAACAAAAGCAAATAACTATAAAATGAAGAGATACAACCATTACATAAAAGCAGAAAAGCAAAAACTAATAGGAGATGAACAGGGAAAAAAATTGGAGCAACTATGGTCAGATTTCAAAAAAATTATTCTTAAGTCGACTAAAAGGGCATGTGGGACAATGAGCAAGGTAATAATAACAAGAACAAACTGCCTGATGGACGGGAGATGTTAAAGAAGAAGTGTAGGAGAAAAGAGACTATGGAAAAATATCTGACAACAAGCAAATTAAGAAGATTACGAAAAGTATAAACAACCAAGAGAAAATGCCACATGGAATGTGTTAGAGGCAAAAACAAAGACTTGAAAATACTTTGGAAACAATAGAAGAACACTATACAAGCAATCAACAACTTTTCTGCAAGGTATTAAAAAATTTAAGGAAATATACTAACTAAAAACAGATAAATAAATCATAGAAATGTAGAAAAATTATTGGAAAATTATAACATAATAAATCATGAGGAAGAAGAGCAAATAGAGGAGATTAACGAAACAAACTAGCAAGAATATGAACAAAAAATAACTGAAGCAGAGTTGGATAGAGCAATACATAAAACAAACATTAAAAAAGCAGCAGGATATTATGATATTTTACCTGAAATGCTTGAGTACATGCGTGAATGGAAGGAAAATGTTGCTAAGAGTAGTAAATAAAGCATGGCAAAAAACATAAACACCAAAGGACTGGAAGGTATCTGTTATAAAACCGATATTCAAGACTGGCAGTAGTATAAAATACGAAAATTGTGGAGTCATATAACTTCTAAGTAGGTATAGCAAAAAAAATATTTAAAAGAATTTTAAAGGAGGAACGAAGGAATATTGTCTACAATCATGGTCCTATGCATGTAGGTTGTACAGTAATAGTATTTCCACGAGTGCGTAAGAATTGCTTTACAAATTGTGTTTGTAGCATGTAGCATACTTTTTCTACGATCACATAATACATACATACGATTTTATCGGTATGTAAACACACTTGTGTGTGTGTACGCTGTTAACTGTCAAGTTTGACGTAAGTCTACTTTGACATTCTATAGACAAGTGTGCTTTTTGCTTACCGTGCGTAAAGACCCTTTACTATGCATGTAAAGTCATTTGCAATAGTGGTCGTAGAAAAAGTTATTTAATATTATTAATCTCAACGGTAGCAATGTTTTTTTAACATTGAATATTTATTGGCGTTTGATGAGCACTTATTTCGGTTTCAAAAACCTAAAGATTTATTTAACTTGATGGTCAACTAGACCAGGACAGTCAATTCACACCCAAATAACGTGTGTAGATCAATAGTTTTATGTTAATCAAACAGCTATACTCTTAACTGCTGCCTGTTAACAACCTTTTGTAAACAAGACCAACTAAATACCAGATTTTTTAAATTCATTAGGAGAATTGTAAGTAAAATTTTTCTGTATAAGTTGTTAAAGATTATGATAAATAAATTGTCCGACATATTTAGCATTAGTTTTACATTATAGAAAGAGGAAATTATCGAAAACCCACGCGTGTTGCATGCGATTATTAATAAACAAAGTGAAATTATCAACTAACCAGCATGATGTAGCAGTGTATGGCTATTATAGAGAGACGCCACTCGGTTGAGACAAGCTTATTAAAGCCTATGTCTTTTTTGACGTAATTTACAAGTCGAAAATTGATTCCAATTTTCTCTTGTAGATAATATTTTGAGTTTGAAGTCGTTTGATTATCATATCCAAACAATTAATGACCCTCCAACGAACAGGTTTTCGTTTTCACGATGAATTAACAAAAGTTATTCGACACAAATGTTTTTGTTATTTATTTAAATATGCAAGAAACTGCAAAATAATAAGATAAAGTAGCACAATTTTGACACATTTAAAATTTGTGGTAAATTAAACAACAACTGCATAAGAACAGAGAAGCAAAAAGGAGTAGAAGATGAACAGGGAAAAAACTTGTAGCAACTTTGGTCAGATTTCAAAAAAGCAGCTATTAGGTCAACGAAAAGAGTTCGCGGGACATAGAAACAAGATAATAATAACAAGAAATAAACTGCCTGGTGAACGGAAGATGTCAAAGGAGAAGTGTAGGAAAAAAGAGACTATGAAAAAAATATCTGACAAGCAAATTTAGAAGATTACAAAAAGTATAAACAACGAATTGTAAGAGAAAATGCCAAATGGATTGTGCTACAAGCAAAAACAAAGACTTGAAAATACTTTGAAAAAAAAACACAAGCAATAAACAACTTTTCTAAAAAGTATTAAAAAATTTGAGGAAACATAATAACTGAAAGTTAAAACAAATAATGGATAAAGAGGGAAAAATACTGACAACAGAAAAATAAATCATAGAACAGACAACACAAGTAGATTATTGTCATTCTGTATAAGTAGGGGAAGATGGTATATACTGGGACATGGTATATAGTGGGACAACAGAGATTTTGGCCATCTGTTACCCCGTACTTGAAGTTTGTTTACATCAAAATAGCGGTTAAGCAGTCCCATTATATCCTGTCTACAGTATGTGTCGTAAACAATGTCATAGTGACTTGCACATGTGAGGCATGTTTGGTAACTGCGCATTGTTTTTTTGTGGTTATTCAGTTTATGTGCTAAAACTTTTTTATTTATTTAACAACAGTTAGAAAATTTGGCGTAGGTGTACCTTACAGTATACTAAATGTATGTACAATGTTAAAACTTAAAATAATCATACAAGTTTTTCATTAAATCGTTGCTTTTAAAAATGGATCACATGGTGCATTGTAGGACAATGATGATAATCAGGCAAATCTTCTGAAAAAGACTTCCGACTTTAGATTTTCTTTCTCTAAAAACAGAGATAAAGACTGTGTTGAAAAAGAAAATATTCTGTGTAGGTTAAGCACACCGACTACGTTTGGGGGCACTGAAAAAGCAAAGAAACATTTTCAATTTTAGTTTGATTTTTCAAAGTACAATGTCTAAATGCCCATGAAAAGTGAAAGTTTTTAAAATAAAAAGTTAAAATTAAGCTTTTTTTTAATTACTTATGCTTTATTTCATATATATTTTTTGCTGTCCCACAATGTACCACGGGGTGGTTTATGTGGGGACAAGTGGTGTATAGTGGGACAGTCCCTCTATTTGTGTACCTTTATTTTTTTTAAATATTTTTTTGTATGCAGTGGTAAACTAAAGCAATATGAATATCTCATATCAATTTGAGGTATGCAAATTAATCCGTTCAAAAGTTACGCAAAATTTAAAAAAAGTGTCCCAGTATATACCACCTTCCCCTACACATTACACAAATCTTTTTTTTTTGTTTTAATAAAAAACGCGAGATGGATTGTAAAATGCTCTAGCAATCCAACTAACATAATTTCGCTTATGCTTATCTAGTCCTGACCTTCAATACAACTACTTTAAATCAACAACACTACCTACACTTTTTCGGATTGATAACCAATTGAAACAGTAATCGGTTTTCGCAGATACATTTTGAGCAACTCCATTCAAAAATAATCGTTTCTTCGGGCGAACTTAAGATAGATAGAACCGTATAATGGCTTAACAATCAAAATCATTCTATTCTGCGTGATTTAGGAGGATGGCGGTGAATTTCTGGCGTGAGCCGATTCGGTTTTAATCTCGATTTCGTGATGACCTCATAACTGTCAAGATCACTTATGTACGCTTATTTCGTCAAAGTTTGAACTTTTTGACCTGCGTTTATGTTCCACATAACGACTACAAGCGCGGCGCGGTACGTTTTTTCAACTTTCCAATCATATTTTTGTATAAAAGTTCGACAAAAAATCGAAAAATAGAATCTCGTGAATTATAATTTGTCTTTGTCGAGTATCTTGGTAACTACCATACTTGGCAAAAATGTCACAAGTTTTGAAACTTTACAATAAAATAAATCATGAAAAAAAGAACTAACATTGCCACTACATAGGTGCGTTTTTCTGAAAAATGTAGCTCTATAGGCCCAAAACTATTGCAGCAACTGATGTACGCCACAAAACTTCAAATTTGAACCGCCCTGTACAAGTCGCACAAATAAATTCACACAATTTATCCTTCTAATTACAACTAGAAATAAATAAACCATAAACCGATTACATTTTCCATAGTTATAACTCGTTTACTAGCCGCTAGGTGTCGCCCACCTTATTTACTGTAGCTAATAAGGATATACGAACTAAAATCCAATTTACATGTTCGATCATAAACTGTTTCACGACTGTATTCGAATGATTTGCAAATAGTTTGGCATACTTACAATGGACTTTATCAGATATACGAGATCAATAAATGATAACTTACCAATGGGCGCTATCGTAAACATAAAAACTTATTCACCAGACCAAAGATACCGTCATTACGACACGCTCCACGGAATCCGTCTTTTCGTATAGTAATCATAGTTAGGTTGAAGGCGTTTTGTCATTCCGAAACCGTCCACTTCTTTGTCATAACTTGTATAGATAATGTACGCGAGATTTATGCAAAGGCGCTGTAACATAAATTTTGAAATCAACGTTAAACAAAAACGTTACGAAACTTATTTTGAATGACAGGTGTTCGATATAAGATAATGTAATTTTATTGTATAACACCACTAATCCTAATATATAACTTAAAAGTGTATTAAAATTCAATTAGGCGTACTTAAATTATTTTTGGAGTAGGTACAAGACTCTGATGCAACAACACTAATTAACATTCAAGTGAAAACCGTTGGTTATTTTCAATCCGTCTATTTTAAACTTGTCGAGTTTCAAATTTTTTAATTGTGAGATTGTTATTTTGCTACTATTATGATGTAGACGTGCAAAGTTGTACAAAAATTCTCCACCGGCGTGACGGGGCCCCGTCTGTCTCTCGTAAGCGTTTCCGTTTGTCTCCATATTAGTTCTTTTCTCCTAAGTATCTTATCTATCTCCCCATTCCAGGTTCTTCTAGGCCTTCTTCGTTTGTCCTCATCCCCTTTCCATATTTGTTTCACTATTCTACTTTCTTTCATTGTGAGATGACCCATTCTCCTTAGCTGACTCTTTTCAATACGAATATCTATTTTATGTTCTTTTTTATTATAACTTCCATTTCATTTGTATTTATCAGCATACCATAATCACTTATTGCATTGTTTCGTATTGCAACATTTCTTTGTTAATTCTTTTCTGTGTTGGCTTATATACAGTGTGATTAATTGGAACCGTGCATTAGAAATGTATGAAGAATGAAAAGAGTATTGATCTGAATGTTGGTTATGACCATGATGACATATGATCTGTTTAATGAAACTATTTTCAAGATGACAACACTTCCGTAAATACCAGAAGTTGACATCTACTTTCTGATTTCAAACACAATGGTCCATTTTTATTGCATTTTTGGATTTAACGCGTTATTTTAGAGAGACTTTTGATAGCATACCCTATACCTAAGTGCAGTTATTTTTTAGATTTTTGGACTTTTTTGAAAATTTTTTGGTTTTCATTGTGATGCGTAATATTATCTACCGCCGCCATTTTTGAAGGGAAAACGCTCAAATTGAGACTATGCATAAATGCATAGTAGAAACCTTGGAATTCACCCTGGAATTTTTGGAATCGATGCATTACTTTCAGGGTGTCCAAAATTTTATTTTCTTTTAATACAACTTTAGACCACTAAAACTTGTTTTTTTTTTCAAAAACAATGCCCAACCTTTTTTTTTCATTTTTAAATACCAAATTAAATTCTGCATCAATCTGTATCAGCATTTCCTATACTTATCTGCAACAATTTTCGAGTTATTAAGAATTTTTGGTAAAGTTAAGAGAAAATTGTAACATTTTTAAATATTAAGCTTTGGAAATGACAACAAATGCCAATAATAATAAGTGTTAACCACTTAAATCGCGTTTGTCTGAAGTATTTATGAAAATGGAATATCAAGAGTAGGTATTCAAACACGGATATGACTTCCTATGATTTTTCTCTGTGCTTACTGTCGAAGACTTGCTGCAGATCCACAAAGCATTAAAAAGTTTTTCGTCATATTATGCAGTTATCTTTTTAGATCATTGTCTTAAATTAATTTTATTACGAAATTCCTCCCAGAAATCTCTATTCGCCGTTAACACCAATTCTTTAACTTTCCTCTTCTACTTCACATACAATCGATATTTTTGTTTAGTTTTATTATGGAGATAATCTGTTCATACCGTTTGCTCATTTTATTTCCTCTTTTATTTCATGGTTCCACCATGCACTACCTTTTCTCTTTCTACCATATTTAATTTCACACAATTCTTCAGCCACATTTTCGTTTTGAAATGTTTAGAAAAACTTATGAAATGTATACCTAAAAACAAACAAGTTTTTGGCAAAAGAACTTGGTTTAAGGTTTCTAGTTCAAATTTTCCAATAACGAGGGCAATTATACGCGGTCAAGGTTCGTCGTTTGATCTAATATCGATAAACTACCTGTAAGCTTAAGTAAAGTAATTAATAATAATTTTTATAATAAATATAAACATTTCAAAAAATTATGTGCTGCTGATCAGATAAATTTATTTCCTAAACTGTTCATGTGACAAAAATTACGCTAAGACCCTATAACCAAGTTTATTTAGTGTATTTAAAAGTCAAATTTATGAGTATCTTGTTAAAATAGTAATAGGGTTTATTTAAAATATTTTAAATCTATAAAAAAAGTCGTAGCCAACAGTTAATCCCGTTTTTTACACGAAAATATTTACATTAATTGCTATAACGTTGTAATAGGTTTGTTGTCTAACCCAACGTTGAATTCTTCAGTAACTCGAGACTGTTAAGCTTTTGTAGGGTTCAAACATATTTGTATCTTATTTAAGCTTAACAGTAATGCACTTAAAAGCATCCAGTGTTCATTTCCATATATAATTACCTACCTACTCGTATTGCACTTTTAAGCTACATAAAACTGTTTTGAAATAATATTGTTCATTGCTTCAACTTCAAAGTTGTAAAATCTTGTTTCATTTATTCCAAGCGTTTAAATTTCTTTGCTTCTGACTAAAAACACGAATGATTTATTTTATGAAAGCCAGTTTCGTTACCTCACGTAAAATTACTATATCTTCAACTGCCATACCTCGACTATAAATTTTCACTGGATGTATCTACCAGGCAATGATATTTTCTCCATTCATATCGATATTTCATATTTTACATTTTGCTTTCTATTACAAAAACGCGAGATTCGTGCGATAATCAATAGATATAGCGAGATAATCAATATACTCTTAAAGACGACCCCCTGGTGAGTTATAAGCCGTTTGACGTTTAAAAAAGCACACATACTTAATAATAAGACCGGTATAAATACGCACGCACAGCGCAAACTGTACTATCGTTTCTAATTTGACACCAAAACGTCTTCCTCTTGAGGGCGGGACGTGTAAACGCAACAAATCAACATTTTCATATCAAATATTGAAAAAGTACTTAAGTTACTAAGAGGTGCACAATTATTTATGAAGGTATAACAAACTGCTTTTGATTATATTACGGACACCATATTAGATGTTAAATGAAACAACAAAATGTCTAACAGTAGTTATATAGGGTAAAACGGTGAAATACGCCCCACTTTAAAAAAAAAATCGTTACTGCAAAATGATAGCTTTATTCTAAACAATAAATACATTTCTAATTAGTATAATGAGTGTACATTACGTAAATATAAAAAGTTTGTAAAAAGTAAACGCAGGAAAACAATAAAAAAACAATTTGGAACCCTTTCCTTTGAGGCGTATTACCCACTCTGCTGTGGAAAACGCCCCACACGATTATTACTACATATTTTTATTAAGAACTTAATTTTTTGCACCACACAAGTAACATAAATCTTCATACGTTGTACACGTTTCGTGAAGCCATCGAGAACACGCTGTGCACTGTATCCAGTCTACTTTCGATTTCGTGGAGTAGTAGTAATCACCGCATTTGACGAAAATCTCTTCAGATTTATCTGAAACTTCCTCAGAAGAACTCAATACGAGTTCCTCTGAACTCTCAGATGACGTTGATTCAAAACGTTTAATACTTTTCATCTTTTTTTGGTGCGCGGGTTACATTAGCAACTTTAGTTTTCTTCCCTTCTCTTTTCGCACTGATGTTTTGCTTTTTCCCACATAAAATTTTACGTTTGCATCGGTTTTCTGGAGCTGTCAACAGCGTAGCGGCCTGTTTTCTTTTAATAAGAATTGGTGGAATGACTGGAATCGGATTTGTTTGTGCAAGAAATTTTGAAGGGGTTTCTTCTTCAGAGGATTTTTTGCTAAAAGTAGTTGCAGATGGCTGTGGCCTTTTTGGTGGGGTTCTTTGCAGTCCTGATGGCCCAGGTTCATCTAATGGCACAGTAGTTGGGGATGATTGTTGTTCTCCACGATTTTTATTCCTATCGATGGGCACTTCGTCACGTTTGGAAAAAGCAGTAGACCTGTTTGCCTCATTGGCGTCCGAAATTGAGAAAAAGTGATCTTAAAGCAAAAGGGGCATTTTACACTTTTAGATCTGGGGCGTAATTCCCAAACAGTGGTGAAAAACGCCCCACTTGTGTACCAAGACCATTGAGGCATTAATAAATAAATGCGTAATGTCATTTTAGAGGTTATGAAACAAGCTTTCCGAATTTATGTCGAAATTTGAACGATACTAATACACTTCATGCGAAATTGTTTTTTCAATAATTGAGACAGAAATAATACAACGTCCACTTGCCGTGAATTGCGAATTTTTTCGATTTTCAGCGGGAAACTAGTGAGGTGGTGGAGGTATACTAAACTCCTTAACTAACACTACCATTATGTGATACTAGTAGTGTCATCGATGATTAAACAACTAAACTACATAGGTGGGGCGTTTTTCCGGCTGGGGCGTATTACCACGTTTTACCCTACAGGGTGACAATAATCTACATGTGTTGTATGGGTAACTTTGTTATTACAAGAGTAACAAAGTCGGTTAAATTAGCAAAGTTGGGCAGAATTTCAAGACGAATTTAATGCCATTTTGACATTTGGTCTACACCTTCAACTTTTGTAAATATTTTGAAAAAACCAAAAACAGACGATTTTTTCAATGGTAAATAATTCCACAGCCACCTATGTTAAAACCAAAGTGTGAATTGATTCCTTTAGATATTTTTACGTAGAATTAGAAAAAAATATTTAAAAAGTCATAGCTCACTCGATTTTCGAGATATAAGCCAAACTTGACTTTTTTTAAATGGCAACCATAGTTGGCTATGGGTTCATTAAATAGCTTATTTTCTTCTGATTTCAAAAATGTATGGGTTGTCATATCTATTTCCATTAGTTTTCTTACAATTTGCAAAAACCGAAATTATTACTAAATAGTATGTGAGTGCCTTGGAACTGGAGAGCATTTTTTGTTTTTTTTAAATTAGTTGTCAAACTAAGTTCTGTTTTGCTGCTAATTACTGATGTGAATGTGTTAAGTAATTGTGATAAAAGTTTAAAAAAATAAAAAATATGGCTTATTCGAGGGAAGAAAAAAATGATATGTTATTTTGCTACTACAGTTGTAATCGTGATGTAAACGCAGCATCGGAATTATATCTACTAACATACATGGAAAGAAGGCAGCCAGATAAAAGATTGTTTGCAAAACTCGAAGCTAATTTAAAACAGTATGGATCATTTTCTAAACCAAAAGATGCCAAAATAAATTTTAATGAAGATACAGAGGTACTTGTTTTGGCATACAATACTTTTAATCCAACTGCATCTGTACGAGAAATCGGACTTGAGTGTAACGTATCCAGAGAACAAGCAAGAATAATTTTAAAACAAAATAATTTTAATCCTTATCATCATCATATTGGAAATACGTTGTACCCAACAGATTTGGATAGAAGATTAAACTATGCTACATGGTTCGTAGAAGAAAGTCGAAGACACGAACTCTTCTCTCAATCAATTTTATTTACTGACGAGGCAAAATTTACAAACAATGGATTATTTAATAGAAAAAATCATATTTACTGGGCGAGGGAAAATCCACACTTAACGGTTGAAAGACGTGATCAACATGTTTTTAGTATCAATGTTTGGTGTGCCATTCTTGGTACAAAAATACTCGGTCCTTATTTTTATGAGGAAAATTTAAATTCAGAGCGCTATTTGTTATTTTTACAAAATCAATTAGAAGAAATGTTGGACGATCTTCCATTGAACTTGATTCAAAATTTGAATTACTTTCAGCATGATGGAGCACCAGCTCACAATGCACAAATAGTATCAAACTATTTATTAGAAAAATTTCCTAACTGGATAGGTAACAGAGGTCCCATTGCATGGCCTCCCAGGTCTCCGGACCTAACGCCTCTTGATTTTTTTCTATGGGGAACTATTAAAGATAAAGTTTATAAAGAAAAGCCCCATAGTGTTGATCACCTGAAAACCAACATAAGAGCAGCTGTAGCAGAAATCAGACATAATACTTTACTAAAAGTGCAAAGTGAAATATTAAAACGGTGTCAACTGTGTGTTCAAGAAAATGGTGGCCACTTTGAAGCATTATTATAATTTTTAATTTAATTTTAGTCATTAATTATTATGTTAGTAGTTTATTAATATTAGCCACGAAGTATTTTATTTGTTATTGTTCAATTAAATTATTTTACTAGTAATTTCAATTGTTTCTGATGATTAGATATAAAGCAAGAAAACATGACATTCTTGTCCAATTCCAAGGCACCCTTATACTATTTAGTAATAATTTCGGTTTTTGCAAATTGTAAGAAAACTAATGGAAATAGATATGACAACCCATACATTTTTGAAATCAGAAGAAAATAAGCTATTTAATGAACCCATAGCCAACTATGGTTGCCATTTAAAAAAAGTCAAGTTTGGCTTATATCTCGAAAATCGAGTGAGCTATGACTTTTTAAATATTTTTTTCTAATTCTACGTAAAAATATCTAAAGGAATCAATTCACACTTTGGTTTTAACATAGGTGGCTGTGGAATTATTTACCATTGAAAAAATCGTCTGATTTTGGTTTTTTCAAAATATTTAAAAAAGTTGAAGGTGTAGACCAAATGTCAAAATGGCATTAAATTCGTCTTGAAATTCTGCCCAACTTTGCTAATTTAACCGACTTTGTTACTCTTGTAATAACAAAGTTACCCATACAACACATGTAGATTATTGTCACCCTGTATAAAGCAAAATAATTTCTTTAACAAGACAACAAAAATATTCAACATTATAAACAATGAAACGGTTAAAATTGGTAACATTAAACAAATAAATTTAAGGTGAATTTTTATGTTTGAATTTAACTTTAAATGAATTCATGAATACTTACATTAAAAATTTAACAAATAACAATTTTATTGTTTATTATGTAATAGAAATCTCAGAAGCAACAAAATTTAAAGGCTTGGAATAAATAAAATAAGATTTTACAACTTTGAAGTTGAAGCAATGAACAATATTATTTCAAAACAGTTTTACCTTGCTTAAAATTGCAATACGAGTTGTAAAATGTAGGTAATTATGTAAAGAAATGAACACTGGATACTTTTAAGTGCATTACTGTTAGCTTAAATAAGATACAAATATATTTGAATTCTACAAAAACTTGACAGTAGCGAGTTACTTGAAGATTTTAACGTTGGGATACCCGACAAACCTATTACAACGTTTTTTCAATGGATGTGAATATTTTCGTACAAAAAACTATCTACTAATTTGCGAAATTTAAATTAACTTTGTTGCTATTTAACAAGATACAAATAAATTTGACTTTTAAATACACTAAATAAACTTGGTTATAGTGTCTTAGCGTAATTTTTGTCACATGGACAGTTTAGGATATAAATTTATCTGATAAGCAACATATAATTTTATGTTATGTATAAAATTTATTATAACAATTATTACTAATTACTTTACTTAAGCTTATAGGTAGCTTATCGAACGATCAAAGGACAAACCTTGACCGAGTATAATAACCCTTGTTATTGGAAAATTTGAACTATAGAAACCTTTAATATTATACTTTTTTTTGTTTAAAAACTCATAAATTTTTTTTTCCATTTTGTTGAAACACTTGATGAGATAGCGAAAAACTGCGTGCGCTATTGAATTCAGAGCATGTGATTTATATAAGAACAGCAATTATAATTTAAATTGTGCAAATAGTTTTTAAATTAAATGGTTTTGAAGTAAAAAATATTTTTTTAGGCTCATTAACCTGTTTTTACATTTTCCTGAAAAACTTAATGAGATAGCGAAAATCTGTGTGCTCCATTGAATTCAGAGCATGTGATTTTTACAAGAACAGCAATAATAATTTTAATTGTGCAAACAGTTTTTCATTTAGATAGTTTTGAAATAAATTTGGTTTTTTTAGAGACTCCTCAAATTTTTTTTCTATTTGCTGAAAAACTTGATGAGATAGCGAAAAATTGCGTGTGCCATTAAATTCAGAGCATGTAATTTATACAAGGACAGCTATTCTAATACAAATTATCCGAACAGATTTTTGTTCAGATATTTTTGAAATTTAATTATGCGTTGTTTTTCTTTAAAAACTCAATAATCTGTTTTTCCATTTTGTTGAAAAACTTGATGTGATAGCGAAAAACTTCGCGTTCCATTAAATTCATAGCATGTGATTTATATAAAAACAGTTATCAAAATTAAAACAACGTACTCAAATGTCGGCTTGTGATAATCGAGATACCCTGTAAACCATTCGAATTTGGTTCAACCTGTATTTCTCTAATATTTATTTTACATCAAGAAATTAATTTGCGTTAATTAGTCAGTCAACTCTTCGGGGAAGAACAATGATTTCCTTTACAAAACAATTCGTCATAGGTTATTTTTTTTACACGCAAAACACAATAATAATATAATGTTCGCGTTGTATGCCAAAGAATGGTTGTTCCCAGCGTCCCTTGGTCTGCGATCTTCGTGGAAATCAGAGCTTTCTTGTGATAAAAATACACAAAATCACACATGACGATGGTTAAAAATACACATAAACCTGTATTTTACACCTATCTTAACATCTAAACAAGGTGGGGGGATCAACCATCAGGTGGGGGGCCCTGGAGGGGACCAAATGTAGGTCTCTAGGTCCATCATCGGTGGGTGGCGTTCAGTTGGTCCGTGCACTCTGTTATACCGCTAGCGTGCAGAACTTGTCGACTTCCGCTTCAGAAGGTCGCCAAAGCAACCACACATGCACGGACTCCACTGCTGTACATATCCGTAAATGGACTAGGTTTTGATAGTGAATAGTGTGCACAAACTTCCCTGTATACTCACTTCTTTGTGTTAAGTGGACTGATTTTTTTGCAAGACTCGCAGGACCGGAATACAAGTTTTGAGGAGCGCGCAAGGACGTTCGTGGCGAAACGAAGGACACCTTAAGACCCCCCGCCAGAGCTTGGCACGTCCGAAATGACTAAAAACAATTTGAGATGCCCCAAAAACTACGCCACCAAATATGGCCGACTGTAATTACGTCTAGTTGATGGAAGAGACCACGCACTGTGGACCAATTCACAAACGCACTCGCCTAATTGGTTTGTTTCATCATCGAAGCCTTTGGGACCGGTAAAAATGTTACCGGAATTTTTCTAGTACGGGTTTGAATGTTACGCCGGTGACCTTCAGTTCTGATTCCGGTTTTGCAAACAACTAACCGATAAACGTTAAAAGTGCTTGTGGTTCTACGAAAGAAAACGTGCAAGAAACCAGAGTGATTTAAAAAAAAGTTAACTATATACTCGCGTACGTCTTTTAGTTACTGTTCGAAGTGGCTACTGTTTGGTTAAGATTAAGCACAGTGTCAAAGACAAAAGTTAATATCAGCTGTTCAAGTGTCAGCAAACAATCAACAGAAGAGAAATAAGTGCTGTGTCAATATTTGACAAGACTGCAACAACCGCCTTGTTGGTTCTCTTGCAGGCACTATCTAACGTTACAATCTCGTTCAAACACCTCGAAGGAGACATTTCAACCGTTTTAACAGCAACAAGGGAACTATTATTATTTAATTTATGCCAGACATAAATTAAATTCATAATAACTTTTGATAAATCAAGCGCAATCCGGACTGTGGTGACGTGCCGTTCGGTTTGAGCCAACTGTACTTAACAGCTGATTTACACAAAGGATTTCAAACTCAACTAACGAGAAAATAAGAACTATATTAGACTGTTAAGTGGTAGTGAAACGCGGCTAGTTAATTTTGGATTGCAAGACACATGTAAGTAGCTTTAGTGCTTTGAATTCCATTACTTTTAATATCTTGTCATCGGTATGCATGCAACAGGTTGCCGGGTGATTTCAACGATGCGTCAGAACAGTGGACTGGTTATTTATATTTCGTTTAGATTTCTATCTGCGCGGTGAAATTGAAGCAAAATTCGAACACTCTCTACACAATTTATCAATGAAAAGTTTCTAATCTATAAGCAAAAATTATTTACTGGCAAATAAATTAGGCGCTCGTCCTATTTTCAAAACTCTAAACACACTCTTCGCGATCCATCAATGAAAAATCTAATCTACAGTGTGTTTGAAATTCGAGTTTAAGCATGGGGATCTCGCTTATTTTAATAGCTAGAGTATAGGTTTAAATTTGGCAAAGTTGCTAAATTTGGTGCTTATTAATAATCCAAAGAGAAATTGAAAATATCTCAAACGGTATCCGAGAAAATTCGGAAAAACTGGAAAGTCCATTTTTGAAAATCGCTTATAACCCCTTTGGAGTATGAAATTTTCAAATGTGTAAAAACATTGCCGAAGCAACTTTTTAAGCCGAATCGGATGGTGGTCACAAATTTTTCCTATGCGATTCGTTTTTGTTTTAGACAACCAACTTTGTTTTTTCTTATGGGCAGCATATCGCGTTTTTCTTCGTTATTAAAGTTCATTTTTACGACTAACAGGCCTTCAAAACTTTTAGTTTGTTGATCGGTTGTCATGGAAACAACATAAACTACAATGACCGGCCAACCTGATTTATAATGGTTATTGTTTAAAACGTATTTTTGAAAATTTGACAATGAAAGAAAATGTAAAATGCCATGTGTGATATTTGATTATGTAAATAGCAAAAGTTGCGCCCATAAGAAAAAACAAAGTTGGTTGTCATAAAACAAAAACGAATCGATCTAGGAAAAATTTGTGACCACCATCCGATTCGGCTTATAAAGTTGCTTGGGAAAACATTTGAAATATTTCAAACTCCGAAGGAGTTATAGACGATTTTCAAAAATCGTATTTTCCGGTTTTTCCTAATTTTCTCAGATACTGTTTGAGATATCTCCAATTTCTCTTCGGAATATTAATGAGCACCAAATTTAGCAACTTTGCCAAATTTAAACCTATATTCTAGCTATTATAATAAGCGAGATCCCCATGTTTAAACTCGAATTTCAAACACACTGTATATGCAAAATTAAAACGTAAACGCTTGCCCTATTTACTAAAGACAATTGAAGCAAACTCTAAACACTATCTTTACAACTTCACAACACACTATCAACGAAAAATCTAATCTTTATGCGAAATTTAAAATGCAAACGCTTGCCCTATTAACAAGAGACAAACGCTGAAGCAAACTCCAAACACTATCTTCACAATCGATCAATGAAAAACTCCTAATCTACAACCAAAAGATATTTGAAACACTCGCTCCATTTTCTAATGTTAAACATTCAAAAGTGAACTCAGACAAAGTGTAAAAAGTTAATTCAAAGCACGAATAAAGTATTCTAAACCCCAGAAAAAAACTGGTCGAGATATTTGTTTACTATACAAAATAAATATCACATAACATTGAAAAAACTGGCTTAAATATTTGCGTAGTCTTAGATTGAAAATGAATAACACGATACATTGCTGTAGGATTGTCCGGCGTTTTATCGCATGCACGGGAAATCTTGCTTGCTGAATTATTTAGACCGTTGGTAAAAGAAGCTATGAATAAATAAGTAATGCTAATTAGTAATGAGTAAATGTTAATTTATATTATTAAAGGCTGCAGTTGAGGCAAGATTGATTTGAGCGTTTTGGTTATCATGCACCTGGAAATAGTTTGGTGCATAAAATTAATTCTTAGTTAATTGGTTACTGCAGTTTCTTTTCATCAATCACTCAAAAATAATTCCTAAGATAACAGCGTCTTGCGCTAACATTTGTTACACGATTTTTTATAATCACTGAGAGTAATGAAAAACTACTGTGCAAAAGTTTCTAAACAAATACAAATTTGAACTCGAAACTAATTAGGGCAATAAGTTTTGTTTTTGTAAATGCTTGAATGGGGAAGTAATCTTATAAAATTTGACCACTATTTTGTTTTAAGCCCAAGATTTTGCATCGATTTTTCTCATTCATTTGAAGTTGTTCGTTGATTCTCTGTTTTATTAAAAAATATATATATATACCCCTATTAATTTGGCTGCTTCTATTGCAGATAATCATGAAAATACAAGATAAATTTCATTTACAGTCATATAAGGCTAAAAATAAAAACATATACCGTGTGTCCAAAAGGTATGGAATATGCTTGATATCTCAGTAAATATCCACTTTAGGGAAAAATGTATGAATAAAAGTTGTTTGGCAGTTAATTATCCACCATAAGACAATTTTTTTTTTCGAATAACAAAAGCGCAATGAAAAACAATTGCATTTTTTTTAATGGTTAAGGTACTCCAATATTATACTCATTTGATAGAGATTTTTTTTCTCTTTTCAATGATGCAAAACTTTAGTACCCTTACTTAAGCATTTTTTGAGAAAAACGCAAAAAATAATCTCAAATTATTTTAATTGTTTAGTAAGTAGATATTTATTTCTAACAAAAACATCATAAGAACTAAATTTTTTTGACGAAATCTACAATAAGCTTTCAAACTGTGAACCATTTACAGCTTGGCAATAATAAACTCGGGTTTTAAACCCGTTAATAATATTCCCAACCTCATCTCTTCTCTAATACGATCTTTTAAATTTTCGATATTCTCCGGCCTGTTACCATAAACTTAATTTTTAAGGTGACCCCATCATTGAAAAGAGATAAAAATTCGCTATCAAATGAATATAATATAGGGGTATCTTGTAATTTTAAAAAATTCAATTGTTTTTCATTGCGCTTTTGTTATTCAAAAAAAAATTGATTTTGTCTTATGATGGAAAACTAAGTACCAAACAACTTTTATTCAATACATTTTTTCCTAAAGTGGGTATTTACTGAGATATTATAGCATTTTCCATACATTTTGGACACACTGTATAAAGGTTTTACAGGTTTTTTTAAATACTTTTTGTCACAGAAAAATTGTCATGTTCTGAGATTGGCGAGTGTAAATATTATTTCTTTGTATATACCCAAAATAAAGAGTAAATATTGGAGTTATTATGAATAATCTAAAAGTCACTTATCTCTGTGTCGTTAATCTTTTGTCGAAATATGATAGATACCTACTAGTTTCAAGACTACCGTCTTTGCTCAATTGCAGTATTAAATATTAAATTTAAAAAAAAATTCTACTGATAAAAAGACATGAGTCTTAAATCTGGTGTTATATAGCTCTAAAAATAAACTGGACATCTTACATGTAACAGCTAACAATTTCATAGCAAATTAAACTAGAATTTTATAGGTTTGCATTGATAAAAGCCTGTATTTTTTTAAATTAAATTTGCCAAGATTTTATAAGACAAATAATTTGTATAACTCAGCACAGTTAAAAATCGACCAGTGTCAATCAGTTTGAAGTACTTGGACAAAATTTTGGTGACAATTTTAACTTAAATTTCGGGTTAATTTGACACTGTCGCTTTTTGCCGTTTACACAAAATTTTTGGTGTGTTGTTTTCAAGACAATAACACCAAACAAAAATGGTTGAATTGCAAATGACAAAGAACTCAGACAAATTTTATTGGTATTAGTAGCAAAACGTCACAGAATTAAAAACATTTTTCTGTTGTCTAATACCTAAGTTAAGCAGTTTATCTAGGTTATTTATTGATACCTAACACAACCTAAAAACTACAATTAAAATATATTTAAAACCAAAACCGTTGAATGTTAGTAAATAGGAAGAACATTACAACCTGACCTGTTGAGATACCTTCTGTTCCCCCCGGGCGATTAAGGGTTAAAAATCGAGTAAAAATAGTTTCTCCATAGGTAAAACCGGTATAACCGACATTGTACGTTTAAGTACAGCAAAAAAAATGCGCACGCATGAGAGTCCATATCTCTTGCATACGTTAGCAGCACGCTGCCGTGAAATATGGACAACCATATCGATCGAAACTAATTGACGGTAGACACGTTTATTCAATCGTAAAATATAATCTCGTAAATATGTTAAGTCCCAGCATCCGCTTACGCAAAACTAATCTACATTACAGCAGCATGTGTTTATACTAGGGCTCCGAGCTGCACAACATTATTTACCCACCTATTGGACTCATTTTCACTAGAAATTTTTCCTTTTTCGTCGTTAATTATCCCATAATCGCATTCCGAATGCAAATGGCCGTGTTCTTTCGAGATTGAATTGAATTATTTTCTCGATAGCAGGAAATGCGGTTGTAAGGACATCCTGCGCTGGTAGCTGTAGGTGACGATAACAATTTCCTCCAAATTAATTACGAAAAAAACTTTTGCTGTAACTACGTGTTAACAATAATTGCTCAAACTCATCGACTAGGACGCTTTTCAAAAAAACAAAGTTGAAGGTGCGAATTTCCGGTAGGACGACATGTTTTATATGCGCCATTAAGGCCACATTTTTTTTTGTAATCGAACCTATTAAATTAATTATGCGGAAACTGTAACGATAAATCAAAAAAATCGACGTAACAGCATTGATAACTTCAAAATACTAAACATTTGCAAGTTTTATTGAGTAACACTGAAGTTTTTCGGGTCCTCTTAGAGATTCTTCTACCGAAAAATCCACGGCAAACTTACCACAGTCATAAATAAAAAACTAGCTAATAGTTTTTATTCCTGGAGACTTTAACGACGGTATACACAGCAAACCTGGTTGATTCACATTTTCAAAATAAAACCTTAACTAGGTTGGGAATATGCGGCCGAATTGCAAGTTTATATGGAAATTATATTTTAATGTTGTTGAATTCAGTTTAAGCAAAAAATGCTTTTCCGTTTCATTTAAAAACCAAACTGTAATATCACGATATGATAGATATGACATAATAGTCTTAAACCCATTAATGCCAAGCACTATTTTTGATTGAGAATTTGTTCAAAACTGTCGTTTAATGTCTAAAGAAAGCATATTTAAAATAAAACTATTTTTTATGAATAGTTTTCTGGCCGTTGGGCTTATCCAAATCTGATTTATTTTATTTTAATTTATTTATAATTACATATTACATGAGAAAACAAGAATTTATTTGTAAAAGTTGAATTTTTTAAAAAATAAACTTATAACATTCTTCTGACGGTCACGATAGGTATGTGTCCCTAGAATCCGACCAAGGCTGTGTTTGTTGCATCAAGAACATCAAAACTTAATGTTTTGCAGAGTTGTTCGTGCCACTGGCCATTTCCTTCGAAAAAAATAGGGTAAAAACTGAAAAGTTGAATAACAAACGAGTTGGCTATGAAACCGTCAGAGATTAAATCGAAATTCTTTTATTTACCAATGTGCGCATCCTTTGCAAGTAAAATAGTGCAAAGTTTTTGAAAAAAATCTTAAACGGTTCCTAAGAAAAACGCGAAAACCGAGGCCCTTGTAAAAACGGTTTTCCCTGTTTTATTCTTGAGGCTTTCGCGGCCGTTATCCATAA